>JAIPRK010001839.1:0-40213 GCA_025469195.1 Chaitophorus viminalis
TTTATGACCGTTTGAAATTTAAATTTTTACGAAATTGCATAAAATAGCAATTTATGGTCAAATGGTTTTAAATATTTGTTATAATTCAAAAAGTATAAGTCGCAGAAACTTGAAATTTTCACCAGTTTTTAAGATAGGCATTTACTTTATGTCATATTTTTTTCAAAATATTATATTGATATTTAAGCCACTTATAGGC
Organism: Chaitophorus viminalis; assembly: GCA_025469195.1. Lineage (NCBI taxonomy): Eukaryota > Metazoa > Arthropoda > Insecta > Hemiptera > Aphididae > Chaitophorus > Chaitophorus viminalis. The sequence continues at coordinate 200 of JAIPRK010001839.1, forward strand.
ATTTACAAAATTCGAATTTTTTACATTTTTTTTTTATAATCGGTGATAAAAAAAATTGACTTTTACAAAACACTTGAAAATTTAATAGAATATTTCCCACAAATAGTTTTTATTGTCATTCAAAAATCATCAAAATCCATAGGCACAATTTTTTTTTATAAGCATTTGAACAGCGAATATTGACATAAAATTACATGTAAAATATAATAAAATATATAAAATTCTAGACTGAGAAATCATATCGTTTTTTTTTAAAATGCTCTAACTCAAAAACGAAAAACCACAACAACTTGAAATTTTCACACAACCTTTACATTGGTGTTCTCTATCCATGGTTAAGTTTTCAAAGTATTTTGATATATTTTGACTTATTTATAGACAATTTAAATTTTCAATTTTTGTAAGTTTTTTTTTTAAAACACCTATAAAATTTAATTGGCCAGCCAAAAACTCTCAAAAGTGTAATACAATGTTTATAATAAGCTTAACTTATCTTCAATAAAAAATAACGGTGATCGTTTCACTCAAATTTTTGTTTATAAGCTCATAAAGCTCAAATTTGTATAAAATGTGTCAAAATTACTATGATTTGCAAGTTATTTTGTAAATAAAAATTCATAAAATTTTTTCTGTTTATACTTAAGGTTCAAAATTTTGACACTAGTTTATCCATAAGCTAATCTACAAAAATATATAAAAAAATTTCTACCAGACTTAAGAGGAAAAATTTTATGACTGTTTTAAATTTAAATTTTTACGAAATTGCATTATAATTCAATTTAAATATAAAATACTATATTATTATATACACATTTTAGACAAACATATTAATTCCGTTCAGAATCGTTATTCGTATACAAAGATATCTTTCATTGCATTCAAATTTAACAAATCCATTGTAATAATGACCTATCCTATAAACGAGGTACACTCCACCCCCAACTGTACAGCAAAGCGAGGCCCACCCGTTCTTTTTTACATTATATTTTATGAACATTGCAAATTTAAAAAACAAATGTTTTATTTTTTCTATTCCGAGATCAAAATTGATAAAATTGAAAAATATTTGAATTCCAACCGAAGATTAAAAACTATAGAAAATATAGTATAAGATATTTTATTACATCTATATACATAAATAATTAATACTTTTACATAACAAATATAAAAATAATAATTTTATTTGTAAAACTTGCTTGAAATTTTTAGTAAATACTTGACATTTTTGATATCATAATTCATTTTTATTATAATTTACTAATTACAAATATAGTTATTAAATCAAAACGCATCTACCTTAGTCTTAAAACATGTCCCTTATTTCATATTATAATATATTATTGAAACTGACATACCTATAATACAACGTATAAAACGATTAATTAATTAAATTTATGAAATTATAAAAATAATAATATTTTAAACTACTATAATTATACGTGTTGTTAATGTTAACATGTACATAGTACATAATAGTTCACGTGTTGAGTTCTATTATTTTATGAAATAACCAGATAATACATGAAAACTAAACTTTAACTAGTTATTTCATACAATATATAGTTACCCTATAAAATTTTTGTTTAATTTCTACTAAACATTTAAGGAAGAATAATTTATGACATTAAATTATAAAATATAAAATACAATTAAATTTTAAATTGTGGCATATCCTTATTTCAATCGAATTCAGTTTATTGTAAACTATAAAAATAATAATGTAGAAACAGATGAACCTATTAATAGTGAACCCTTGTGACTATAAAACCATTAATAAACTTTAAACATTAGCAAGTGTATTGACAATTTTATTTTAATAGTAATACAATATGAACAACAATAACCTTATAATAACATTATAATCGTGGATGAACATTACCATCACCGGCAACAAGGATATCTGATTTATTATTATTTTGAAAAGTAAAATAACAATATAGTATCTATAAATAATTGTATACAATTTGACACATTAAAGAAGTGAGCTTCAGGAATTTATAAAATAACTTATTAAATTATAAATAATTTTAAATATTATCTACACGTTTTAATTATTTCATAAATTATCTAACTATATATAAATTAATTAATTCATACTTAAACTGCAACATAATATATATTATTACAAACAAAATTGATTGTCAATTTAAGTATTATGACTGTACACAGTACAGTAATGTGTGTGTGTGTGTGTGTGTGTGTGTGTAACTCATGATATAAGTTGCGTCATAAACTCATAACATACACTTGCTTCTATCGTATGATTTTATGAAGATGAGACTAATGCATGTTTTACTCGCTTGTATATCATTATATTTTTTTTTTTTTAATTAATTTTATCTCACTAATCAATTAATCATAATTCATTTAATCATTCGACATAATTTTAAGTTCTTATACAAATAAATAACCATTCAAGGAAGGAACATTAAAAGATTAGGTGCATGATTTTATTTCAAATTAAACATGTACTACCTACACATTTTTATATTCAAATCTTCTGCACATTACATATGATATACATTACACATTTATGATTAATGAATTATTTTGTAACGGTACTAGGATATTACATCGGTATCAAGAACATTTTGGTAAATAATTTTACTGAACATCAAGAGTATACTTGTCCACTGACCAATGACGTAGTAAACAAAGGTATTTCATCAGAAATATTGTCATAGACCATAGATACTGAAAATAATAATAATATAACACACTCATAGTTTATTTTATTTTCCATGTATAAACCTAGTTGATAATAATTTTAAAAGTTGAATACAATATTAATTATATTACTAAAACATCGTTATTAGAATTAAACATGTTACATGGATTTTTATTTTATTTTTGTTAGTTATGTTTATATAGCTTTAGTGAATAATTTTTTTCTATAAATTAAATATCTAGTTAGATTTTTGATTTAAAAATGTCTTGACTTGAATTTTGATATTGAATGTATTTCTTTGTAAGCAATTAAAGTATATTATTAACTCGTATTACCTTATTATTTATATTAACTACAACTGGCAGACGAAAAGATTTTAATTGAATATGAATAAGTCAATAGTATTGTCTTTTTCTTTTTGCCTTTTTCCCAACTATTTGAGTCGACCACCTTTATCCAAAACTTCCACTTCTCTCGATTTTTCCCTACGCAATCGTGTTTCTTTTTGACTATTTCTTTATTTAAAAGCATCTATTTTTTGGTCTTCTTCCTCTTTTTATTGCAACGTTCATTTTTATAACTACTCTTACTATTTTTTAAATAAGTAAATAATATAATTAGTAAATTACATTCTCAACGATTTTTCATATTAAATTTATAAATATATGTATATATATATAATGATTATTATATATTTATTTATAAATAACTAGTAGAGTAAATACAGAACAAAAATGATTGCACATATTGATCAATATAGGTACGTAATCAATCGATTTTTTACAGAAATTACCTTAAGTCAGATGGATAGCAATTCTCAGGTATCATTTATCACGTATGTCATTTGCAGCTATTCAGATAATTTATTTCTTTATATTTTATATTCTCTATAAAATGGTTTATGGTCAAATAGGCAATACAAATTTTATTAAGTTTTTTACTCAAAAACATTGCCAAGTTCTGAAAGATTTCACCATTGTTATTTCCCATACATTTTCCAATTATTTGTCAACAATACTTTATAGAGTTTTAGTACTTAACGGAAAAAAACAAAAATTTAAATCACCAATAAATTGTTATGTTATCAATAAAATTTTATGAAAACCATAAACAATACAACTAAACTCAAAATTTCTTAAATTAATTTGTAGACTAAACTTGTAGAGGAAATTAAAAGGCTAATGAACTAATAAATACTACTAAATATCTGCATATGAAGAAATATGAAAATATATTTTATGATTATTATTGATATGTTGTAACAATAATAACTTCAAACCATAAAAACTAAACGTGCCACTAAAATATATTATGAAAACTTTTTTTTTAATAATTTTATTTTGATAAATCAACAATCTGCTACATATAGTTACAATAAGAATATAGGTTAAGTTAACATACCTACATACCCATGGTGGATTTGCCCTCACAATGTACAAGTGTATCACTAGTCACATTTATTTTTTCTTGATTTCACATGCGTATCTAGTGCTTCAATTTTTGGTTAAGAGGTTTTGTCCAAATCTTGTCACATAATGTCATTACGAAACTCCTCCTATGAAGACAAATTTCAATTTCCCCTTACTAAGGGTTATATCGTTTTCCCTTCAGTTTTGCAATCGTTGGACCAACTATTAAGAAATCGTTCAGATAAATAGAACATAAATAAATCATTGAAGAGAGATGACTGGATATATTTAACAGTTTACGACACTATATTAATTAATTCGCTCGTCACAATACTCGTCTTTTAATAGGAACTTATTCAATTTTATTTTATTTGAAATTATATTGAACGATCTTTCAAGTACTATAATTAGTAATAGTTAAAAATATTGTATAATATATGAGTCTTACATTTCAATATGCATACAGTAAACAATAATATTATAATTTAATGTAAAGAGTAATGAAGCAACCCGTAATTATACACCCGATATCCAACATGGTGCGATTGATATAAAACTGTACCTACCAATGAATTTTTGAAATTTGAAAATTAACTGTTTACCGTCATCGTTGAATAAGAGTAAAATGTAGGATCGTTCTCAAAAGCCATATCGGTTTGTTTATATGATAAGCAATATTAATTCGTTTTTACTCTTTATCAGTCTCTCAGCTGATTAAACACGTAAGTATTTCGTACGTCATGAACAAAGATCGATTCCAGACGATAGTACCTGAACGGGCTGAACCTCGTATTTGCTATCGAACTACGGTTTAATAAAATCAGTTTAGTTTAATAAAACAATTTATCGTATTGAATTGTATTAAACGTTTAAAACAAAACAATATTATCTAATTGAAATTGCAGTTGTTGGTTATTCGATCAATCGAATAATTATTAAAAAAAAATAATGTATGTATCGAAAATTGCATACGATTATTTTTTTTTTTTCAAACATATTTATATATAGGTATGTATAGTATATAATATATAAATTCTTTTTGGGGTTTAAAAGAAATGAGAGTATTTAACTGTGATATTTTTCTTTGAAAGTGGTTTTAAGTGGTTTTTCATTGTTTGATATGTGAACTGTAACTTTTTATTTTCCCAAATTTTTTCCGAAATTTCATAAATAATAAAACTATCCACCATAAGAATTTATGTTTTAATAAAATTGGCAATTTTGTGACGTAAAATTTGAAAATATAGTATAAAACTGAAACCATTTATAGTAATTTCATCTAACACATGAAATCATACATTTAGCTCGGTCGATTTTTTTTTTTTTTTCATTTATTTGTATAAACATCTTATTATTTTTTATAACGTATTTATTGTTTACAAGGGATGAAGATATAGTAATTTTTGTTAAATTTTTACCTTTGAAAGTGGTAAATATATCGCCATGCGCCCATGTCATCAATAATATTGAATACATTCGCAACCATTACACTTTACGCTCATTACCAGCATATCCTGTTGAAATAAAGAAGAAATATCATGGTGCAGTAGGACCAACACTTTGCATGTAAGCTTAACAAAAATTATTGTGACCAGTAAACTTTTTTATAATTAATTAACATAACAAAACGTTTGATATATGTAAAAAGTCATTTCTATTCTCATCCAAAATTGAAAGGATCAAAAATGTAATAGAGTAAAGCGTCAATCCACACCATAAAACTTCGTTAAATTGTTTAAATGTTTTTACATAGTTATGTAAGTTTTTGTTTATAATATTGAAGGTATTTTTTTATTTTTTTCGTTAAATTGCAATAGTAATGAACTAAAAGTAGGTAAATTTTAGTGAAACTTGAATCATTAAAAATATTCCACCTAAAATAATATCACATACAAAATGTATTGTATATAAATATGATAATATAATATATGTGAAATGACAATATATGCAATACATATTTAACCATTGTTTAAATTACCGCACAAATCTTACTTGTGAAAAATAAATCGATTAAAATATGAAGAACCATAGAATATTTGATAAAACTAATTATTATTGTTACTATTATTTTAATCACTATAATGTTATAGTTTGCGATAATTATGATAGTTTTTACTTTTATAATTTTTTCATAAACTTGATAGTCTACAAATTAATAAGTTTCTAACAAAAAAATAACATGAATGATAAATATTCAGTCAATAGTCACCATAATCAAGAGTCTATAAAAGAATAGATTTATATTACAAATAAAACACAGGTATTTTGTGACATATTCTAGATATAAATGAATTTCACATATTATACTTTTAATAATCATTTATCAAAATCAATATTATAACATTAAATACAACTTTATAAGCACTAATATTTATTCGAATCACTATAAATTTTGTGTATGTATCACTTACATGTTAGATTCTGAACGGAGTGATGGAATTTATTGGTTATACAATGATGTGTGTTTTTTTTTTGTGTCTATCATCACGATTTGGGACAGTAAAAATGCTTCGATTTCCTTAAACGGCAAATTTTCTGAAAGGAAAATGAATGTAGATGGTACTTGGGCATCTTGCAATATGAAAACTTAGAAAACGCCAATATAGACATTTGGTGAAGGTTTCAAGTATTTGCAGTATTTCGTTTTTGAGTTATTTAAAAAAAAAAAATGTATTTTTTCAACAAGTAAATTGTGGTTTTGCGTAAAAATTCCAATTTTTTCGTAATTTTTTATGTTTTTTTTTTTTTGACGCTTTGAAAAATTTGAAATAGTTTGATTTTTGACATGCCCAAGTACCATCTACATTTATTTTTCTATCAAAAAGTAGCTGTATGAAAAAATCTAAGCATTTTTACTGCCCCAAAACGTGATGACAAACATAAAAAAATATATAAAAAATAAAAAAATAAAAACACACATCACTGTAAAACCAATACATTCATCACTACGTTCAGAAAAATCAATTTCTGCAAATGGAAAAAAATATATCAATGAAATCCAGAAACACTACAAGTAAAAACAAAAACTTAAAACTTCCACCATACAAAAAATAAATTTGAATTTACTATGCAGATAATTTAATAATAGTGACAGATATTTTGAAAACTTCTTGTAAGCAGCGGCTTATACAATATGGTTCATTATTTAATTTGTTAGTTCAGATTAGTTCAATATTAATATATTTATTGTTCAAAACTTAGGTTATTAATATAATAAGTTTTTAATAATTCAATAAGATATTTTATGCTTCCATATTTATACATAAATACATTTTGTTCAATTTATACATAATTATTTTCTTCTAAACCTACATATAATTTAACAATATTATTATAGATATGTATTAAATTATCATAAAAATAACGAAAATTGTCAAATATTATCAACTTCAATAAAACGCACATTTAATTTATATTTCGGTATCAAAATATAAAATAAAATAATTATAAAAGTGCAACATAATATTATTATGAATATGATTATTTGATTTATAGTTTTAGAGAATACAAAATTATAATAGGTTCATATAATTAAGACGTATATAAAAGTAAATAATGCGGGAAAAGCTTAAAGAAAATTGTACTCCTAATAATATATATATATATATATAAATATAAAATTGAGAAAAAAACTAGGATTGAGCACTGTAGATAGTTAGTTGAAAAAATTCATTCCATACGAGAATTGCGTAATATTCATTCACAATTGGAAGCATAGAATTCAAGTAATTTCTGTGTTAATTTTTAATTTAAATTTAAAAATTTAATTTTACCTAAACTTCTTTTAAGAATTTAATGATGTTAGATTCAAAACGATTAACTTTATGTAGTACGTCATTTTTTGAATACTGATATACAATTAATTAATTTAAAAAAAAAAAAATGGTTTCTTTTAAAATATACTAATGAACGAACATTAAAAAATGTCAACAAGACCCTATAATTATTCATAATCAATTACATTTCAAAAATAATCCTGAGTAGAAAATAATCTGCTTTTGTGTATTATATACATCTAAAGAAAAATGTCTTGTTTATTAATTGTAGTCAATATCTGAATGATGAATATTTAATAGGTTGTACGTGCATGTAGCTTTAATAGCTATAATTTTATTTGATTATACTATTATGAATAAATTATCTCAATTTGTATTGGTTACTTATAATACATTTTTATAATATTAATTTTTATTCTTTATTACGTACATATCGAAATTATTTATGAAAAATTCAATTTTTCTTATAGAAAATAATATATTCAATTACTGTAAATATATTTTAATTTATAATATTATGTTTTAATTATAATGTATTATTAACATACCTACTTGTAAGATATTGATAACTAAACAGCAAATAAAAAAAATACTTATTTCATCTTATTATCTAAAGATTCAGATAACAGATAACCTCAATATCATCTCACAAATTAAAAAAATTATTTTCATCTTTTGTAAGTAAGCTCAGTCACTTTAAAACTAAAATTATGATAAATTAGATTTTTATATAATAACAAAATTTGTTAACTTTTTTGATTAAATTATGATTTATTTTGTTGTATTAACAATTGTTATTATAACATAATATAACATAATACAATATCAATATAATAGATGACTATTTTTTTCAAATCATGTTGATTCAAATCTACAGTATCGGCGAACTAATGCATTTTTATTTCACTTTTTCGTTAATCGTTTCCGTTTTGAATGCTGAAATTTATAGCATTTAGTGTTTATTTTTTATTTAGTGTCAATGGCTACTATCATAGCACGTGCAATGGGCCACTGATGATAAAATTCGCGTAACTTATACATTTTTTCCAAAAACTAAACTTTTATGAAGTCCATAATCATAATTAGGATTTCAATTGAACACATCAAGATTTCTTTGGATCGTTCCTCGGTATTAAACATTACGTTCTCGATTTGGTTGCTTATCTTCATTCTCGTTTCTCGTTCGTTTGAGAAGAACGTGCTTGAATGGTTTGTATTCAAACACCTTCTAATCTTTCTTCCCATTGCTATCTGTTTCAGAAGCTCGTAATGCCTTATTCATTCGTACTCTAGATATAAATGTACCGATTGAGGATCGACAAGGAGCACAGCTATCAACGTTGCTCTCAAATTTTCTGAGAAATATTATTGAATTCAAACCGATTCTACAAAAATATATATAATTAATATTTTACAGAGTAATACGGAAAAATTTTTGGCCAATTATCACAACTCGCATTTGAATAAATTTAAACAAACTTTACCTGTATTGGTTTTTTTCAATAACAGCCAAATCGTTATTAGAGAAGCGGTTCATGATCAATTTTCAAGTTTCTGAGATACAATAACGAATGATGAGTAATCTTATATATTCGAAAAATCCTCACAAGAGTCAACTTTCTAAAGTTTTATAGCAATCGGATGAATAGAGTAAGTATATATAAGAACCAAAAAATCATATATGTTCACTCTCATATAATAAATAGATATAGGTATTTATAATGTAATATATAGTGTTATTATAGTCATATAAAAAAAAAATCTACCATCTTGATGCTTCTTCATTGTCTACTGGAAATACTATTATAAATACCAGTTAAATGTTATCAATAGTGTCTCAACTCTGAAGATGTGCACGCCCATGTTGGAAGTTAAGATTTAAACAAACCTATGTTAATGATTTGTATGTGACTGTTTATGTACTTATTGTAATTTACCTATCAACTACATTAGAGTTATAGAGAAAATCCCCATGAAGAAGAGGCATACACATACTAATATACGCCCATCCTTAAAGTTCTGAATGTACTGTTTATTCTTTATTAATGTTCTTGTCCTCGATGTTTTGTTCTTGTCTTTAATTAAGTTATAATAATGGTTTGCTACGCAAAACTTTTTACTTGGTGAATACCTAATAAATATCTCGCCACAAAAAAAAATTGTAAACCTGTAACATTTTATTTGAATTCAAATTAATTCTAATAGATCTATCATTATTATAATAATAATATATAATATATTTATATAACAAATGTATGAAAATAATATTTTAAATTGTCATGTTCGTACCAATCTTACCACATGAGTACTAGACGTGTATAAAAATAAAATATTTTAACTTGCAGCTCTCGTCACTCTCAGAACTGTAATACAGTATCACATTATAAATTATTTATAATAAATAAAGAATGCATAATATATTATTTAGGTAGATATTATTTTATATAATACATATGGATTTTAATGAAAAATTTGAATGAGCTAAATATAATTAAACCATTTTAACAAAAATTATATTTTTATTCATCTGAATTTCTCAGGTGTTATTTTAAAAATCATTTACTCTAATTTGAACCCTCTTATTATTACAAGAAATATACAATCTATATAATTAGCATGATAAGTATATGTGAGAATAGGGTAACAAAACAGTAGAGGTTACGTGAGTAAGGAGCCAACTAGTAGTAGCACTTAGCTTGGAGTTTGAACCCTGAAATAAGTTACATTTTTTAATTAATATAATTATCAAATCAAATAGCAAATTTTTCATGGTAAATATTTTAAGCAGATATTATCAAGCCAAATTAGGAAAAACACAATTGATGGTACACTTTTCACAAATGTAAATTTAATTTTACATTTCTTATTATTCTTGTTATTATATACTACCAATTTTAATAGAATTTCTAGTTACCATTTTATTGTACATTTGTAATTTTTAATAAATTTAAATTTTGAATCCCTCAGTTTTAAATGACTACTCTTTTAAAATATTAGATTTAAGAATCGACAATTTTTAATTGTTTGTACTTCTAAAAAATTATTTTCGATTTATGTAAAAAGTGTTTAAACTTATTTGTATACAATATTTGGTGATGGCATTAAAATAGTTCAAGTATAGATTATAAATGCAATCGATTAATATTTTTCAATAAAGAATTATACGTATACTCTCATAAAAAAAAGTTGACGTGACAAATATTGAATGCATACATGTATACTTTTCGATACATAAAATAATCATGGTCGTAGATTATCATATAATACATACAAATAAAATTGTTCAGCTATCTTTATTGTCATTTTTTACTATATTTAATTTCATTATACAGTAAACTATTAAATGCGAGTCAAGTTTTAAATTTCTTTAGGTATTATTAAATATGTTTAATTAATAAACTAATTTACTTTATTCTTACTATTTAAATTGTTTAATTACATTTTAATAGGTAGGTACCTAATAATTAATAACAATAAAAGGTTGGAAAATACAACAAAAAATTAAAACTGAAATCTATAATTTTATATCCAACATTTAAACTACCAATTTAATGGTCAAATGGTTAAATGGTATAGTAAATTAACAGATGAAATATTACATAAAGCGTTTGATGTATTTTTACCACAATAAAAAGATTTTGTAAAATATTACGTGGCTGAAAACAGATACATTCCTCGCAATGCTCTTAATTCAATATGTTTTCACCAATAAGCTGTGCCAATTGTGATATATTCTGAGAAAGTACATTCCAGAGTATACCTGGATCCACATATTTTCTTATTCCAGAAGAACACGTTCCAGGAGTACCTATATAGTTTGTCAATTTCCGGGATTCTATACTTTTCGTATAAAATTCCGGGATTTTATAACTTTCTGTTCGAAGAGTTCAGTCATTCCCAGAAATTTATATCAAATTATTTTCTACGATTATATAACTTACTGTACTTAGTGGTAATCGCTCTTTGATAATATTACGTAATAGTATTAAGATAGAGTAGCAGAATGATGCTTTTAAGATAATATGATACATAATCACAAGACAGAATATGGGTGAATATAATATAGGTGGAAAAAGGCGTTAGATATAGATAACTACAACATGAAAGCCGATTAGAATCAAAATTAAAACGTTTATAATATTATAGTAATCAAATTATTCTAACTGTAAGAATTTTGTTAATACGGTTATCATATTTTAAAGTTTCTGTTGGATCTCTTACTTAATAAAATAAAGAACTTTGTAAACGATCTGTACAACAATGATTATTGGTTGTAGCTAAGATCATTATTCCTTCGACCACGTCCGAATTCTGTATGGCATTATATTAACACCGTAAAACCTTTGCGAACGGTTTTCTAAAAAAAACCAGAAATCAATCATATGCATTTGTAAACACCCAACATTGCTAACACGTCTACATTATTCATTAATAAATTTACATTCTCCATGAGTCATTATCTTATTGTTATACATCAGATATCTACATCAGTTATCACTACTGTCATAATATATTATTATAATTTATAATATGCACCATAAAATAATTCAAAGGCAATTTATTTAGACAAAAAAGAGATTTCTTTCCATTCAATAAAAATAAATAAATACATAAATAAATTAATAAAATTATAAAACAATTTACTAAAAGGCAAAATTCCTTAAGAGTAATTTATGGATAATCTTGTGTGAAAATGTTGAACCTTAAGTATAAATAGTAAACACAAAACAATTTTATGAATTTTTAACTACAAAATAACTTGCAAATTATCAGAATTTCATACAAATATATTTTTTATATTATAGACACATTTCATACAAATTTGAACTTTATGGGCTTATAGAAAAAATTTGTGTGAAACGATTTTTAATTCATTTTAGTTGCGATAGTAATAATTTATATTGAACCTTGCATTCAATTTTCAAAGTTTTTAACCAGTCGATTTTTTTTAAAATTATTTATGAATAGGTCAAAAAGTTAAAAATGCATCAAAAACTTAACCATATATAGAAAACGCTAATATAAACTTTTAGTGAAAATTTTAAGTATATGTACTTTATCGTTTTTGAGTTAAAGCATTTTAAAAAAATGTATTTTATCAAAACGTAGTTTTGCGTAAGAATTCCTGTTTTTCCTTAAGTTTGTTATGGTTTTTCCCGATGCTTTTGAATTGTATTGTAAAAATTTAATTTTTTACTTGCCCCAATACCATCTACATTCACTTTTCTTTTAGAAAAAGTACCGTATAAAGAAATCAAAGCATTTTTACTGCTCTAAAACAGTAAAACGTGATGACAAACACAAATAAAAAAATAAAAACATCATTGTAAAACCAATAGATTCCATTACTCCGTTCAGATTCTAAAATAACAAAAACGTCATCATGTATTTATTGTATTTACCTTAATAATTGTTAATTTTAAGATCAAGACAAAGATGTAAATTGTATTATATCTTTATTAATCTTATGACAAATCTTTGGGTTACAACTTCTACTGATCAGTGTGATGAATTGATTTTAAATAAAATGTATCTAGCTTCTAGCAAAAAGATTAAGCCGCGTCCACATTATGCCGAATGGTGTCAATCAACCATCAACCGTATCGAAGAAATGTGTACATGTCATACAGTTTTGTTGAATCATGTCAGGCCGAGTCGAATTAAGTCGGTACAGATAAAAAAAATCGAATCGAAAACAGCAATATGGACATATCGAAGCATGTTTCACGACTTTTAAACAACAGCTGATAATATCACAAAACTTTATCAACTACAAAAAAGTGATAAAACTACAAATTCTATTTAATTTACAAATATTTGTAGAATTAATACTGTACTATATCTGCCCTACAAGGCGTTATTACTTATTCATTTACATGAAATAAAGTTATAATTATTATTATTATTATTATTATTAATTGTGTAATTGTGTTTTATAGAGCACTTTGGTTTTTACTTTTATTAATTTTAGTTTCTCATCAAACACTAAATCTTTCATGAATCCATCCGTACTATACTTTTGTCTGCGTCGGATAAGGCTAGACCTCAACCTAAACCTTCCTGAGTGGCGGTAACGAACCTGTTACCTTTTAACAACTCTTATGATAGCGATTATAAAAGCTGCTGCTGCGATAGCATCAGCTACTGCAATAACTTCTGAATCACTAATTTTATTTTATTTTATTTTAGGTATTTTATAATAATTAGCATTTCACTAGGGCGTGTGCAATAATATTATTACTTATACAATTATACCTAACTAATTATTTATGGTTATCATAGTATATATTATAGCATAATAATAATCTATATTTAATATAAATATTTTTTCCCAAATATCGGTGCAAACTATTCAGTGCACTTCATAAGTTTATTAAAGTTAATTTATTAAGTTTCGAATAATAAACTTCGGTAATTATATTCCTACTATAGTAGTATGACATGCTACTGAATCTTTGATCTATGTCCACATTGTACGTATATCGTATACATAATAATATAATATATATTTATGTGTTTCCCGGCACCCTAGCTTTGTCTTATATCATATATTATAGTTATTTTGATTTTAGCTGTCAGTCTTTGTGACTGTCATTTCCAAGCAACACTGTCGAGTTCAAAGACTAAACGTACCTACGTACAGACGTACGGTTTGATAAAACCGAAAACAATAAATAAATGTGCTTATTTTATCTGCAAGGCGAAGATTTGTCATACCAATACGTATATTAAATCAATAATGTATTGCTGAAATATGCAAGTAGGTATTTGCTAAGTTAAAACTTAAAATCTAATGAAACCGTTAAGTGCTTAATTTAAGTGCAAATTAAAATTTAACGTCATCCGTTCGGCATTTACTTCATTGCCTACATATTAAAATGTATAATTAATGACAAAAACATTTTTATAGAATTGAACAACGGTTTTCTATTTTTTTTATTTTTTTTTAATCCGTACTTTAATACTTGATAAGGCTGGTGAATGGGGAATTAAATGAATAAAACTGTTATTTTAGATATTAGATGTTTCATTAAAAATTTAAGAAAATGGATTTCAAAATCAATTATCATTGCAGCAACTAAATACAACGTCTTTAGGTTTTAAATAATCAATTTATTTAAAATCTTATTAAAATATAAATAAAGGTATTGTTTGCAATTTAAAAAACACTATGCGGATGTAAATTAAACGCATCTTATTTTAAAAAATACAATGAAAATGAGTTGTGAAGAAAATTAATAGATGTGTAGGTTGATTTAATTGTCGCCGCAGATGTAAAATAAAAATTATAAATTAAGTTTATATTATAGTGTATCAAAAAATGGAAGAAAGAACTAATTAAACTCTTGTAAATATAAGATGTAGAGATTTCTGAAAACTATAGCCAGGTACTACCTACCGAAAAATTACAACAAATAATATTTTTGATTTCAAATGAAATGTCAACATTTTAATCAAAGAAGGAAACACAATGGTAAAAGTTCATATCAATGAACATGTAGGTGTTGTGTCGGAATCGAAAATTCTTACAATCCTATTGTTATCGCTTTTTTTCATTATAAATATTATGCCTAGGAAATCGAAATTGTTCATAAAACCATTATTCTGAAGTCAAAATTCAAAACTAAAATAATTAGTAGGTAAATTTAAAGAATGTAATAACTTATACTTTTGTTAGAAATATAATATTTTTTTATTGAAGCAAACGTTTATTTTTAATATAATGTATTTTATTATACATTTTATATCCTGTTAAGTTTAAAAATAAAAGACAAAATAATTAGACCTAATTAAATTATTATTAAACATCATTTTTCGTTAGTTAAAATATAATACCTCTATTCTTTATCTCTGCACCAAAACGAATCAGTTCTTGGTGTTTGTTTATTTTTCAACCTATTTGTCACTGATACAGATTAATCAAAATATTTCATCAAATTATTCATATAGTATACGTAAATATTATTAAAGCGATTCATTCTAAGTAATATAAACCTACATAGTTTAGAAATGTATTAATACTCGGTGAAAAATTTGATTTACTCAAAATATATCAATATTAACACCAACTTACTAGATATAATTATGTGATTTTTTATTTAGAAAATCTATACATCACTTTTATTACTACTTGTTTCGATAATACAAATTTATTCGTTGTTTGCTTTTAATTATTATTAGTACAAAATTCAATAAAATGAAAAACCATGAATGATATAATATTTTACATTTGCCTTCTACTCAATTTTCATTTTGATATAAATATTCATAACTTGGGTTATAATTCACTTATGTTTTACATGTATACTTTTATAACTGAATAACAATATTATTATTTGGTTATATTACGTGTCGAGATTCATGTTTCTATTTATGAAGTTTATATTCTTATCAATAAAACGAAATTAAATTACAATATTTTATTTCGTTGTGTGTTGATAATGATTAATTCATACAATATTTTTAGTTTTTCTTAATTAATTTAGTGTCAAATTAGTTAGACCCAACAATGTGTATATATAAATACTATATTTTTACTATATTTTCAAAAAAGCGTTATTCTTTATCGAACTTTAGCCAAATTATATTAAATATTTAAAATGTTATTCTTGCATAGTAATAAAAATTAAACTACTATTATGATTATTATTTCCAGCTCATATTTGAATTAATCTAAACAAGACTATATTATTCCGAGGCACACAGCTTATTCCAACTCGTAACGTTGTGAGTGTAGCTTAAAATAAAATCGTAAAAGTAATAAGTATTTAGTATGTTTATAAATTTTAATTAGACGCACTACAATTTTTCAGAAGTGCTTCAAAAATTAAATTACCCAATTAAATTTAATAGTGCATAAAAAAAATTATATTTAGTTTTTTGACTATCGGAATCAATGGAAAAAATTATAATTAATAAAATACTTCTTACTCTAAGGAATGGATTCGAATTATCTTTAACATTTTTAAGTATAAAAAATTGTAAGGAAATGTAATAAATAGTTAAACCATTTGATCGACTTCCAATGTTAGTTAAATGAATTCACGAATTGTATATAATAAGTAAATTATTAATGATTAGTTACTTTGTGGTTTTTAGCATAAAATATAATCAGATATCTTATAAAACTCAGTATACGTGTTTATATACATTTTTTTAACCTGACTGAAAGCAGAAAGTGTCACCAAAAAACTTTTTGTGAAAACATAGTATTAATAAATTTGTTTAGCACAGAATGTACTTAACTGGAATAATCCAAAGTTACATTGTAACACTTAATTAACTTATTTACAAAAATAAAAAAAATACCCTTATACTAAAATTAGTGAAATATAATTGGAGTTCTACATTTTTAATTATTTAGAGTCTCCAAGGATCAAAGAGACCTAAAGAAAAGTTTAAACATTAAAGTTTTTAACGATTAAAATTGTCTAATTTAAAAAGTTAAAGTACGTAATGAAAACTTGATTGTGTCCTTTCAAATAGATGTCATCTAGCCGCTGTTACTATAAATACTGCTTTATATAATATTATATCTCTTACGCCTGATTAATTATATCATAATATAACCTAAACGTTTATACTCTACGGACTTGTCAAAATATATTGTTAACACATTTTGGAACACAACCAGGTAAACATTGTTATACTCTACTACACTCGCCATCTAAAGGTAATAACTTAACGATATTTGTACATTGAATTTAAAAATTTGGTGTCAAGTAACAATGTCAGCAAGATAGCAACAAACCTATATAATATATGCAATTTTTTATTTTTATTTTATTTTTTATTTTATAATAAATGTCCAAGAAAAATATAATGTATAATAACTTAAATTAATGTTTAATTAATAAACATTTTAGAACTGCAGATTTTTGTTAATAGTGTTAGACGAATAATTTGAACCTCTTCTTTTGGCATTTCAATTTAAAACTAAAAACTATTCAAACTTTTTCCATTTACACGTAGACTATGCAAATTATTATGGTTCAAACTTTTAAATGGATGTGATACTTAATGTTTTTGATGAGATGATTTTGCGGTAATTGACAAATTCTCGATGAGAAGCGAAATTTTTAAATGCAAATTAGTTATTCAAACGAATGTAGAATAAATAAATTATAAATAAAAAAAACAACTTAAAGTTGATATCTTATTGATGATCTTAAATAATTTTGTTTTCATCGTCTTCTTTTTCATTTATATGATTTTATTATAAATTGAGGATATTGCATAATGTGTGGTTTATATACGAAATTATAACCAAACATAATAACTCCCAATTGTCTGTAAACATAAATCATGGCTTATACTTACTTATGTAGCATAAATAAATACATAATTTTCACTTGATATATACGTAGATAGTTAAAGATAATGTATCACTGATTTACAATTCAAACAATATTTTGTATATTATAATATAAAAACCAAAACTGCATTAAATGTTATAGGTACATATTTCTTTTAACTAATAAGTGTTAAATTATTACCTATAGAAAACTTAATATATTTATATGACTTTTTAGTTATTAAATATTTGCCTACGTCAACTTATTCATAAAATTACATTTTCGTTTTATATCATTAAATAAGAATAATAATCTTTTTATTAGCATAACGGTTTCTTATTGTTTATTAAGTATGTCATACTGAACAATATAGTATATAATACATAAATACATTGTCATTCAAACGTGTATCATTTCTATTATAACGTCAGTGAAACCAATAAAATTAGTGAAATTAGAAAAAAATGTCTGTTTCCAAAATCAAACAAGATGATAATTATGTGAGTGTAAATTATCAAATAAATAATTTAAAACATCTTACTAAATAATAGCTCTCTCAATGTCTTTAAGAAAAAAATAATACAATTTTACATTGGATTTTTAATTTTTAACAATTGTAATTATGTCTGTTTTCAACGTTTAGAGTGTCTAAAATTATTTATTAAGATTTATAAAACTATTTTAGAAACTCAATCTTCATAAAATTTACAATTGTTATAATATAAATACATTTTAATTTACAAAATATTTGGACAATTGTATTCAGATCGCTAAGTATTAGTTTTTGATCATGTAATTACTATAAAATATAAAGTCATACTTAATTGATACCTGCCATGAAATCGAACAAAATACTCAAGTAGCTAAATTCTGAACAAAAGATTACATGATACACAATGTTTTATTTTATAAATTTACAATGTTACACAATCAAATCAAGATCATTAGGATTACTACATCGAACTGTTAGTGTTGAAATATCTTAGACACCTCTGTTATCATAGTACATGATATATATAATAAGTGAATATCAGAATCTGACATTGCATGTTATTATAATTTCAAACATGTGCAAGTGTATACATAAATATTTATGGGCATACTAATCAATACTATTTCACTTTAAGATTAAATTTAGTTTTAAAGTTAGAAGAGATGGTTATTTATTCAAAATACTTAAACTTTAACTCAATGAATATTTCGCTACATCACGTATTTTCAACATAACTGAAACAACTACAATAATATTAAAAATATGCAATTACATTGTACGTTTTTATTATATAATTCAAAGTATTATATCTTATCTTATTCTTAAAAGTTCTACATATAATATTAATTAATAACACATACTATTAACAGTATAAACAGATAGTAAATAAAGTTCTTAAGTTTAAACTAGTCAAGGTAAAAGAAGTAAATTGCTAGAGCTTAATGAGATTTTGTAATCTCTTGTGTTGTTCTTACTAATACGTTTACGTTTCTATAGTATCTACTTTCTTTTGGTTTTAAGGGTTGTTTTTAAAACCTTGGAGAATCGACATCTATATAAACCTTATAAAATATAACTATTGTCTGCATGTAGATGTATTTTACCTATATACAATCATATAAGAAAACCTAACGAATTCATTCTATACACCTTCATACTTTAAAAATAATAATAATAATCCCATTTACAAATTCCAACTAAGGATTATATTTTACAATAATTTTACTTCGAGTATGAATATATCAGATATATAAGGATTCTAATATCGGATATGTTAAACATTTGTAATACAAATCTGTCGTATAATGTTGAAAAGGAGAAAATCAAACCTCAGTCGTCATACATATAATGCCAAGAAGATGCGCTTATTCAGAAACAATCATGCGCACGAGAACGATTAAAATATTAACATTAATCACGCCGATAACAACAATGACAGGTAACAGCGTCAATAACGACCATAACAATAATTCATACTTGTTCAATTCCTTACACACCTTAGCTTTTCCATGTCCATTAATAAGGAACAAGGACGAATGCTTTAAGTCCTTAAAGTGTAGGTGAAGCCGGGTTCGAGTACTTTAGCAAGCTTAATATCAATATTCGATTTAATATTATAATAGGATTGCAATCTGCAGTATTATATTAATATCTTCCAATTTGATGATGTGATAGGTGACACGATTTATAATTTTACCATGCATGTATTTCCACAAGCCTACTTTAACACATTTTCAATAACTTGGCACTATGATAAAATATATTATATGAAATATAAACAAATAATATAAATACTTTTAAAATAAACATACATATTTATAAAACCATTCTTATTATTTGTTAGTCATTACATTATTTGTTAATATTAAAATATACCTTAAGCTCAATTGATATTTATGTGTGACATATAAAATGCTTTATATTTATATAATACTAACTGAATCATCCATCGTTGCCGAGATTAAGTAAAAAACAAAAATGTTTTTATCGTTGTTATCTGACAAGATTACAAATTATTCATTCTGTGTAAATAAAATGTAATTTAGCTGTTTTATTTTGATCGCTTGATTAAATTTAGCTTCACCGGTTCATGTCTAGGGGTATTTTTCCTATTGTATCCCCTATTAACCCTATTAACCCCCTTTGCAATTGAATTCTAAAAATTAAGTGCTATCATCAGTTATTTTATTTTTCTTGTTTTTACACGATTTTAACCAGAAAAATTGCTTAACCGATATCTTTTATAATCGGAAACGATGCTTAGTTAGTGCATTGAGGGGGCTATTTTTTGAATTTATCAATAGCTTTATATGTATAAATGAAAACTTTATATATTGAGAAGAACAGCTTGCAAATTTCAAAAATTATACTACGATATTAGTTATTTGATTGTTATTTTGTTATCATAGCGACTTGAAACATTTGCTGGATACTTTATAGTTTATATCCATCACCATAAAATCATAACAAAATCAACATAGAATATTGACGAGATGCGTTATCTCTCCTCAGCCGTACAACTAGATCGTTCACCTGCATAGGTATAAAATTGCCAGAGAAAAATAAGGTACGGTAGCCTATTGGTCACGTGCAGTCAACTTTCGGCACACGTAGTCGCGGGTTCAAACCCGTACCGTTGCTAAATTTTTAACTCGCATCTAACTTAACTTGCATCTATGACACCCCCCACATGGTGAACGTGAGGCCTTGTCAATATTATCTTAGTAACCATAGATTAAAAAAAGTTATACATCAATCCCAATGCTGAAACTGCCATCGACCCTTAAAAATGCGATTTTTGAAAATTAATCCATTCATTTACATGCCTTGACATTTACATGATCCAAACATACGTGAAACACCACGACATTTCAAGTCATAAGCTATCATAGGTTAGGGCATTTAAGATGTGCGTTGATTATGAATCACTCAGTCATCAGCACTTTTTCTTTTATACACATTAAACAGATAATATAAGATTTTCATTTCCGATTATCACAACTATTTTTACCAAGGTTACTGATAACATTGTGAATTTTGTTTCACAAATAATAATCACATCGAATAAATATTAAATCGTTTACTATTATATTTAATTTAAGTACGGTGTATTCACCTCGAGCCGAGTACCTGTAATAATTACTGTTTCAATAATAGCAATTGAATATTATATTGTACGTTAAAGTATTATTATTGTTCGCTTAGTACACAAAAATAAAACTACGTTGGTACGATAATCAGAATATTTTTACGCTAAAATAGTGTAAAAGACGGAAGAATAATTGATATTTGACTACTTCATAATATGTGTTCCTTTTTTAGTTTTATTAGTGTTCAAAAGTACAATCTATTATTGTAATTTTGCATTTGCAACTGTATTTTATAATTTATATAATACTTTATACAATATTATTATGGGTTTCTAGGATTAATATTTTTCAAACTTTGTAGCTTACATTAAGATTAAACATTCGAAAAAAATTACTCTAAATATATATTTGATAAAAGTTTGTTTTTTTTTTTTTTACTCATATTTAAGCGTAAGTACTATAACATTACTTACATTACTTAAGCGTTAAGCACATGTGAAAAGTTTACTCTTATAATAATATAAGTGCACTGCAGTATACATAATTCGTCGAGTGCAATGGCTGTTGTAAAAATATCAGAATTGTTTTTTGATTTCTTTATAATATATAATAAAATTGTATAAACAAAAAGATAGAAATAATTCTAGTGAAAATCTGTGAAGTCAAAAACTGAAAAAAAAAAATTCGTTGTAAAAGAAAGTAAGAGGGTTGGAGATTGAACGATGTGAGCGTACTGTTGCCGCTGCCCAGATCTATTGGTATAGGTTTATTGGTGACTAAGTAAATATATACGCTATCTAGAAAAAGATTTGTTTGTCCAGGATTTATAACAATTCTACGAAGCAGATAAGCCAATGCGAACTTTTACAATCCAACGGCAAATTTGAAAGAACTATACCAAAAAAAAAAAAAAATCGAACTTTTCCAATCCGCTACAGTATAAACGTGAAAGACGAAGAATAAATAGGTCGGTTTCTCCGGTCTGTGAAGAGTCTGTTTAAAGATATATTACACCTATATATATATATATATTTATATTCATGTATTAATATTCGGACACTGTGCTCGGATCTCGTTAGGACTTTTTCCGTTAACCCAACCGTATACTGCTGGTGGATAAACGGTGCACCGCAGCGCAGATAACGTGCGTAAAACCGCCTCGGAGGCGTACTCTCATCCTCCGGGCTTATCCGGAAAATCGACAGACATTTATTATTATATTAGGTAACTCGCATCGTATTTTAGACGAAGATATAATAATAATAATAATAATAATAATAATAATAATAATAGTAATAATATATCGATATTCGACGGTCTGTTGTTGCACAAGACGCATGTGGTAAGTGACATTTTGACGGACAACTTTTCCGTACGCGGGCATATTTTGACTGTTCACACGTCTTGTATGAGAATTTTGGGAATAACACGAAGTCATTAGAGTATTATTTTTTAAACATAATTGTTATCTGGACCGACTAAGGATTGTTTCGCCAAGACGAAGCTACCGCCGTCGCAACGTCCAATCTGCTCACCCGCACACGATTAATGGTTTCGTAGTAAGTATGTGTGCGCACAATGCACATAATACTGCCCCGCGGTGGTGGTTCGACCGTTGTCGTCGTCGTGTATATACCTACATACAGTATAGTTGTTGTCGTAACTCGTGCGTCTTGTGCACTCCGCCACCCGGTCCAACCCCCGATCGCCTGCCGCAAGCGTATGTGGTAAGGACTAAGGATATAACGTGTGGTGGTAGGACGGGCAAGGACGACGCGCATAGTATACGGTCTTACTTACAGCAGTGGCGATAACATTAACGACGTAATAATGTGATAACGGACAAACGGACTGTGAGAACAGAAAAAGAAGAAAAAAAAGGCGAAACTCGAGGGAACGCTATGCGACGGCGGTAATCCGAACGTCCGGCTGGAAATTACACCGTAATCGCGCACACGATATTATATATGTATAATATATATAAACGTTGTAGGTACACTTTTCGTATATATATATATATATATATATTGTATTATGCGGGCGGATTTCACGAACAAAAACGACCCGACCGAGCCGGCGGACCACACGCGGCATTTGCGCGCGTTTTAACGATTCTCCCGCAAGGAATAAATTGTTTCCAGAACGAGTAAATGTAGACAGTATTTGAGACAAGTGCTTGTTTACCCGTTTTTTGTTCAATAACGAAATAATGTCGATGCTTAATGTGTTTTTTGAGTTCACAGAGAATTCATAAAATCGAATGCTTCCCAAAAGCTTCAACATATTGTTTTTGAATAATTCGAATAGAAAAACGTAATTATTTAGTATACTGTACGATAACATAAATACGAGTATACTGTTAGAAAAATCACTAAAATATATTTTTTATTTCTATTATCTTATCATTGCTACCATTTCAAAGGCGTATAGGTATAGATTATTAAAGGAGAGGAATTCGGCTTTAAATTTATTAGTAATAAGCTGACGTGAAAAAATACAAATACATAATAAAATAATAAAAAGAAACGGATGGGCTTCGAATGTATACGAATCTTTCAGAAAAGTTACTGTTTAAGCAAATCGAAGCATTTTTACTACCAAAAAAGGTGTCGTCAGACGCAAAAAATAAAAATAAAAATAAAAAAAGAACGGGTGGGCCTCACTTTGTTGTACAGTTGGGGGTGGAGTGCACCTCGTTTATAGGATAGGTCATTATTACAATGGATTTGTTAAATTTGAATGCAATGATAGATATCATTGTATACGAATAACGATTCAGAACGGAGTTAATATGTTTGTCTAAAATATGTATATAATAATATAGTATTTTATATTTAAATTGAATTATAATGCAATTTCATAAAAATTTAAATTTCAAACGGTCATAAAACTTTTTCCTTTTGGTCCGGTAGAAATTTTTTTAAAGATTTTTGGAGAGTAGCTTATGGATAACCTAGTGTTAAAACTTTGAACCTTAAGTATAAATAGAAAAAATTTTATGAATTTTCAACTACAAAATAGCTTGCAAATTATCGTGATTTTGACACATTTTATACAAATTTAAACTTTATGGGCTTTTTGAGTAAAACGATCTCCGATATTTTTTAGTTACAATTAGCATAACTTATAACTTATCCTTTAATACATCTTCAAGAGTTTTCGGACAGCCAAATAAATTTTATAGATATTTAAAAAAAAAAACTTACAAAAATCGAAAATTTAAATTGTCTATAAATAAGTCAAAATATGTCAAAATACTTTGAAATCTTAACCATGTATAGAGAACGCCATCATAAAGATTTGGTGAAAATTTTAACTTTCAAGTTGTTGCGGTTTTTGGTTTTTGAGTTAGAGCATTTTAAAAAAATGTATTTTGTAAAAACGTGATTTTGCGTAAAATTTCCCGTTTTTTTCGATTTTTTTAAAAAGTATTGAAAAAGTTGGATAAAATACATTTAATATTATTTAAATTATTATTAATGATAAAATATTATACAAGCAAATTGGCTATTATGTTGTGTCAGTTTGTTCACAATTTGTATAGGGTCAACAATGACTTCTCTATAAATATTTAGAAGAGCTAGTCCAGTTAGTGACTGTTGACCAATAGTGTTTCTAACTCTAAAAACCTGTGTGAATCGATGCCGATACCGGTTTAAAAAACGGATAAACGATGATATTTAATACGTTGAGGTGTTGTTTCAAACTGATGTAATTGCCTATATAGGATTAACTATAATATATCAAACGATCGCCTGCCGATAGTAATGTATTGTTATTGTTATTTCACCGAGACGGCAAAAGAATACCTGGCCTACGCTGAGCAAACGATTTTCCAGTATTTTTATAAACTGCCTACCTTATAACAGCACCGATTATGCAAATCCAATAAATAATGTTGATGTCATTTATTTATATATTTCATACTGGTACACATCCAACAGCAACACAATGGCTTAATAGCTTGTGAATTATTTGATTTAGTCAATTGATACTAAATATTTAATAAAACACACCCTGTATCATTTACAATGTATCTATGCAGCTATAAATTATAAAAATAAAATCATTTTTTATCAACACTTATTATTTTTATGCGGATCACCGATTTCCCACTTGTATTACGAATACAATAAGTTAACTCATTTCATCATATAATAGATCTATGTTCCAACTCTGATATTATAATAATACGTTGTGTGTTTACAATGGTTTATTTTTATCAAATTAAACAAACTTACTAATTCAAAAGCTCATGGGGGTTCAAAATATACCATTTAATATTCGTTTCGTTTAGAAAGAATGAGGAATCAAACATTACGAATATTCATCGATTAGCATTCCTTGCCTGGAGGGGGGTATTTTCAGTATCACATTTCGATGTCCAACATCCAGTATAAGCGTAATTTAACCCTCAAATATTTAAACTAAAATTAATCGTGATCAATGTACAATGTACATTGTACATCAGTGGCGGCGTGAACTATTTTATTTCATGATACAAGTATAGATATAAGATGCTCGACTACTACCACCACCACCTAAATTTTATCACACAGACCCATGGTGCAAAAGTATCAATTGCCAAATTATTTCCAGTAACCGTGATGAACAAATTATTCTAATTATTATAAGATTAGTATAAATAGTATTAGTTGACCATATGTGATTTTTAATATCCGTTGCCGAGGGTACCACCACTACCACCACCTAATTGGTCGTGAGGCAAGTGCCTCATGAACACCCTATCACGCCGCCACTGTTGTACATAATATGTAAAAGTAATAATATAATGATAATATCATACAATCTCGAACAATTATAAAATATTATTATGTTTTACGTTTATTCTTATGTTAAACTAAGTTTATGTATCACGCAACTTGCTACTGTTTACCACTATATTTTTGTCTATCAAGATCACCTTTTTAAGATGTAAATACCTACGTGACATACGTCAAAGTCTTATAAATTATTATTTATAACACAACCATTTCCCGCCCATATAATACAGTACTACAGTAATATGCGTTTCACACGTTAAGCATTTGTTTATTTATTGTTTTGCTTCACCAATAATATTACAGTTAACGTCAAGTTCTCATTTTTTGAGACAATACAATATACCTACACGCATTGTTGTTCGTAATCGAAGAGATATGGATGATTGATGGTGATTATACGCAGTATTGAATGGAGTTAAACGCAATAGTTTTCTTATTCAAGTTCCTAGTTATAAAACGCTGTAGGCTGTTAACGAAATATTTTGCATAACTTTAGAAGAAAATATATGACAATCTAAACATGATGTATTTTATGTTTATTGTTTTATAATAATAATATTTTATCTCGAAACTTTTCCGTAAGAAAAGAAAACTGTAAACTAAAATAAAAATGATTGTTTTATAATAATAGTTAATAATTACTATATAAATACTTCCAGGTAAATTATATAACATTTATAACAGTTGATATAATCATTTGTATAATATTACATAGTTTATTTCCAAATAATCTTAGAATAGACAGTTATAATATTACACTATTATTATATACTCTACATTAAGTACTTAATTAATTAAAGTTTTTTTAATTAATTTTTATGTCTCAAATAAAGCAAACAATTTATTGGTCTATGATTTTTGTTTGATTTGATACTTCTGTGCAAAATGGTACTTATTAATTTAACAATCGTATTTGAAATTGATTATTTTTTATATAACCGTAGTTTCCTGAAGCAGAAAAAAAAGTTGCTAAATACGAGAACAAAGTTTAAGTTTCTCATTTGAATTTATAATTTATTTAAAGAATTATTTACCTATTTCAAAAATTGAGATTTAATAACGAGATTATACTATGATTAAAGTTTAAATATTATGTAGGTACTTCTACAGATACACATATTTTGAATTTCCAAATAAATAACTTCTGATAATGATCAGAAATTATATGAAATACATCATTTTTGTGTTAGTACAATTTATTTACAAATTAATTATAACAAATCTGATATGACATTATATACATTCAATTATATATAGTCAATTATTTTTGAGGAAAATAAATGTCATGATTTATACGTTTTTGATCAAATCAATTTGTTTTCACTATCGAGGTCTGATAACTATACATTTTCAACGGCTATTCATCAATAATAGTTATAATTTTTAAGGCATTTTTTTATGATTAAAATATTAGTCATATATAAATTATATTTATATATGTCTATTTAAATTATTTGCGTATTGTATATTTGTACAGAAATTTTATTTCGATTTATTTCATTTAAAATTAAAATAATTATTCAAAAATACAAAAACTATGTTTTATCTTTTAATTTAATTTCTATAAAAAAAAAATTAATAACCACCATTCATCTTGTGCAGAGTCACATTTTTAGTTTTATGAGTACCTTGTTATACTCATCGTAGACTCACAAATACTGAAATATGCAAACCTACTCTAGGCCCTTTATTCTCGTAATATTGATAACAAAAATAAAATGAAACTTTTGCAAGGCATTATTTTTGAGAGAAGGGTTTTATAAGCTCCAACAAGGCAGTAATTAGGAAAAATAGATATGTAACTCCTACACAGGGTAAAGATAAGAAACATGTAAATATAAATATAAAAGTGTAAAAGTGAGACAAAGTTTTCACGGGAATAAAAGTATAATATATATGCATTTCCACCTCTATAATTCATGGGTTATCACATAACTTAATCCTACAAGATTTTCCAACATAAGTCAAAGAATATTATCAAAAGATAAAATCGTCCACATTGAGAACGAGTACCTAGAAGTACTAAATACCTGCATTTTTGACGTATAGTTTATAAAATATGACATAAAAATATCCAAAGCACGCTCGTTATATACAATTATATAATGATATACACCCCGAGTTATATCTTACTATTATACTCTTGTAAAAACTTGCATTTATTTTTTTTTAAAAAAATTCCTTTCTCTTTGACACAAAGAAAGAGGTTCGGACAATAAATCCCTCATCGGAATTATTAAAGACTCCAAAAAATTTGGCTATTTATTAAATTACCAATAGTTCATAATAACTTGTCCGCAGAATTATTTGTTTGATCTCTACAACAATAAATTCTCCAAAAATTTAGAATTTAATATAAATCTCAGCAAAATACCTTTACTGAATTAACCTAAACTATAAAATTCTCTCAACTTGTTCACTAACTTATTTTATTAAATTTTAAATTCTGCTGATAGTAATCATAAAATATTTTTTTAATGTGTATAATATCAACGTACATAATCATTTGTTTTTATTTCTATCTGCTTAAACCAAAATGTGTTTAGAATTATTTTTTTTTTAAATAATTATGTACAATTTCTTATTATTATTCTTCATAAAAATGAAGTACACACTTAAATATATTACGAAACTAAATATTATATTCTTGGAAGTAAAAAACAAACATCATTATCATTATAAATTTTAAATTAATTAAAATTAAAATTAAATTTTAATTTTAAATGTTAGACAAACGATGATTAAAAAATATGTATACTTTTTAAATCAGAAATATTTACATAAAAACTATTTAAAATAAATGAATTACTTTTTTTACAACAAAAACCAAAAAAAATTATCCAATTTCCTTCCTGACATAATTTCTGTGTGCTTATAACTGTGTAAGTGTATTAATCTAATTCTTTCGATGTTTGATAATGTTCAATTGTAAATTTGATCGTGAATCATTATTTTTCTACTCATTGACGGAAGAACAAACAAACATATTAATCTGCTTGAGAAAAACTTTAATAATATGCTTACCATTCAAAGATAAGTGACGGTTGCAAGTTGTTTTCAATTGAAAATTTTCATATGGAAAATACCTACGTATATTAAAACGCACTGACAATATGAAAATGAAAATAGATGTACAATATGGTCATAAGGATACAAAAATGCTTTTGGAAGTTCAGCAACGGTGGTCGACTACAACGGCTTTAATTCAAAGCCATCTCATGAAATGTTTAATCTTAATAGTATTTTTTAATGTGAAATGTTCTTTTTAGGGAAAAGGGTAAGAGGGCTACATTAGACTTTACCCTTCCCAAGTGACAAGTAATTTATGAAAACCTAACGGTTATCAGTATTAAAACGGGCCTGTTCAATATTGTTAAATTATTTTCAATATATTCAAAAAACTATTTTGAAAATTCGTACTGGATTATAACTCTATAATTCATAATAAAAAACGGTAAAGCAAATAAGTCGTATATCATGTAATCATATAAATGTATATTCGTTTAGAAACCTTGAAAATACTTCTTGGCTTAACGCGAATAAATCTAGCCTAGAAAATTAGTGTTTCCTAAATCGGTGTAAACACACGGTTAGTGTACATTTATTTATACACTTACAAATTATCATTGGGTTAAGAATTCCTTGATACATTGCGGTCTTACCATACCAAGTTGTCAGCTTATAACGATATAAGTATATTATTATAATGCCTAGTATACCGCGGGTATACCGAGATAATCGACAAAACCACATCAGGACCAGGATTATTTATTAATTACCGATGAATGTCGGCCAACCGATGTAGACTTCATATTTATTATTATAATATTGTAATACACCGATATGCAATACACGTAGACAAATATATCGTACTGCAAATTCCACCAGCCACGTACTGCATTTCAATAACATGCAGTAAATACTAAATATTATATATGTACAACGGTTTATCAGTCAGACCGTTATCACGAGGAACGGGCTTAAAGGTATCAAATGGAACCTACTTCGAGATGAGAATAGAAGTGTTGCCGATATTTACATCGCATTTTTTATTCTTGAACTCGTAAAGTGTACATTTAATTAATAGAACAGGACATTAATAAACGTCGATAACATAACAATGTATTCCACGAAAAAACGAAAACCAACATTCATGATAAATATAACCTATAATCATTAATAGGTTTTATACTGTAAGTGTAAAATTTGTTTTTATTTTTTAGAAATTTCAAAAACGAACTTTCAGGAAAAGGAATAATATTTAGAGAGATAAAACGTGATATTCAAAATTTCAAATACCTAATTATTATATAATTATAAGATAACATTTTTTTTTTTTTTGATAAAACTATGTCTAATATGTGAACTAAAAGTTTAAAAACACTCTAAAGAAAGTTGCAACCTCTCTACATACAATTATCCAGTGGCTTCATATTTGACAAGTTTAATGGATGGACTGTACGAAGTAAAATTTCTAACAGATTTCATTAAAAAAAAACTAGTGTTTTAATTTTATATTACTCCTTAATTTGTATTTTTTGTATTTTGTAACAATGGATATTTTTATTACAGACATTTTTCCCCCTTTTCCTTTTTTGTTATTCGTTACTCATGGGTGATAGTCATAAGATCTTTCTTCGAACGCGTTTTGACAGGCTAAAACCAGCCAGTCCAAATGCCGATTAGTGTGTACAGTTTACACTGTATATTATATTATATTATATTATATTATATATATATTATATTCACGGAAAACCCGTCACTGCTTTTCTGTTAAGAGTCAAGTGATGCTTAAATGTAAAAAGTATATTGACAGCGGTGCATGAACGTGCAAACATTATTTGTTTCTTAGCCTATACGGAAATCTTCTTCATTCTATGTGATATAAATTCAATTTTATGTAAATTGATTTCAAAATCTGCATAAAAATATAACGTCAAATACATTTTATTTTTATTTTTGACATTCCAGTAAGCTTTATTCTGCTTTCAATTTTAATGTTTAATCCATAATAACTATTACAATAAAATAATATTACAATATTAATAACATTTCACTCACTATAACAGTACACAGAACCTTTACAAAATGTATTTTAATATAGCTATTATTATTAAAATATTTTAATGGATACGAGAAAACTGATAATGGACATTTCATGTGATGATTTAAAATAATTACATGCATGTCAATCATTATATTATATCTACTGATTCAAATCTATTATCTTCCATATTCATATTAAAAATAAATATATTTACATTAACACGCTAAAATTAGACATGCCAATGAACACAAATAGACTAAAAACTTGTATCATGGACCACGGTTACGTGAATATGGTTTTAAATGCAAATATTTAGTTAAAATTATTAACTAATTGTACTCCACTGTATCAAGTTGTGTTTTCATTGTGTCCATAAATAATTCACCCATGTCTAAAAGTATCATAAATATACCTAATATAATATTTTAACAATTTATATCGCTTATATCAGGAAAAAAAATGCCCATTATTATACGTAAAATTAGTGTTTAGACGAAAATAAAAAAAGATAATTGAAATCAATCCTAGAGAAAAATACGTAAAACCATCTTTCATAAAAATCGAGCCAACTTTACTGCGACCGTTTGATTAATTCAAACATGAGTCAACCAATGTATTATTAATTTATTTTATATATATATGCTAAAAAGTTTTAAAGTAAACAGCTAAAAAAGTAATTAACAAAATACGAATCAAGAACATCTCACAGTGTGCTTCAACGTATCTAAACTATTACCTCCTAGGGATGTTACCCTGCTAAGAAAACTTAAACCAAATATGGTATTCGGAGGTTCTTTTTCTTATAATTATTCTTAAAGTTGGAAAAATATGTTCGTACAAATAAAGTAATCAAAAGTAAAATCATGTTGCGAAATGATTAATATAAAAAATATTTTTGTAGTTTTACCTAATAAACTGAAACCTTTCAACAGAATAAAAATAATTGACTTAATATAAAATAAATTTAAATTGCTGTTATTAAAACCACAGATATAGTAATTTGTTCACTGTGTTCAATCATTATATTGTTCGTGAATTTAGCAACAAATTTTCACTTGTCAAAATAAGTAGTAATAATATTAATACTAATGATATATATTTATAATAAGTTTGGAATTCAATAAATATTTTTTTTCTCTGTATATCATATTTTGTAGTTTATTTAAACAAACTTTTAATAAGTATTATAATATTATAACCTATTTTTTTTTTAATTTTTAAAATAAAACTAATTTGATAAACGCCCAACTATGGTTTAATATTAAACTATCTTTCTTGTCAATGTTGTCGTATTCACAAATTCCAAATTTTTTTTTTTATTTATAAAATATTTAAAAACTAAAACGTGAAAATGATTTTTAAATAAATTACCAGACAATATAACTGTGGTGGTTCAAACACGTGTCAATATTATCATCAATAAAAGTTGAAAAAGTATCCAGTTTTTAATGTTGTAAAAATATCTTTGTAATATCACGGTTATTCTATTATGGAAAATATTTAAAAATGTCAGCTATTTTTCAATATACATTTTTAATTATAAATTCTTATTTTAAATAATATAGGTTTCAATGTAATATCAAGGTACCAAGGATTAAAATAAAGAATACAAAACACTTATGGAATATTTTATCAAAATGTGTACCTATTTAAATAATAAAAATTATTTAAGTTAATATATTTTTATATTAATTAGTATATAAATAAAATAAATACTTATAGCAGTTAATGGTCCTTCTATATATACATGATAACATAAATCCAATTAACAAAACAATATTTTGCTTTACTCATATAATCTATAATTTTTATCTAGTATCATAACCATTAAACATAACTTAAACATTAAATAAGTAATGCAAACATTTTCATAACAATAGACTCGGAAAAATAAAAACCCTAGGTATGTGATTTATTTTCAAAAATTATGTGTACCATACAAATTTATTTCAACTGATTCTCCTAAATTATTTCCATCTTAGCTGATCATACTAGGTATTCGTTAAAAATAATAATATAAACTTTATTCCTGTGCAATATCTAAATGAATAATCACTTCAAAAACTTATTAATTCCGTGTTTCATTTCGAATTACATTTTAATAATGAATACAAGCTATAACATTTGTACTTCTTGATGCATGGTATAACCATTTTTTTTAATGTATTACCTAGCATTGTGTTTCCTAGAAGTTCCAAACTACAGAAATATTCATTTTTGGTGTTTGTGAACCATGATGATATAATATCACGCACTCAGTAGCTTCGTGTAATATAGTATTTCTATTTAAGCTCATAAACATAATTTATACAAAATGAATATTATACTCTTTGACTATACTTACCCAAAGAAAACTTACCGCAGGTAACAACATGTCTGGGTAATTTTTATTCGTATGGAAGTTTTAAGACCATATGTGGTAAACTACTGAATTTTTGAATTAAAATAACATTCACATGCGAGATAAATTATTTAGCACAGCAAAATTAATTTCTGAATTAAAATTTGTAAATATATTAGAGTTCATAGTTAAAGGATACATTCTACAAGATTAAATATAGTAATAGATAGTAAAATAATTTTGATTTTGTGACAGTCAATAAAAATACAACTAATTATTTTTAATACAACTAAAATATGGTTTGATAACAAACTACTTGAATTAAATCTAAATAAAACAAAATACATTATCTATAGTATGCAAAATATTGATTTTCAAAACAATTTAAAAATCTGTGTTCCCTCAACAAGATGTTTATAGAATAATAATCTAAATTGTACAGGTGTAAAATATATTTAAAATTATAACTTTAATTGTATAAAATATTTAAGACTATACATTGAATATGGAGCAATCATTTAGAAAATTTAGTGTCATTAGTTCGTCATTATTTTTATATTTTTCAAAATCTTAGATTCATACTTGATAAAATATAATTAAGTATAATATATTATCGTTCAATCAATTATTACATATGGTATTGAGGGTTGGATTTGTGCTTATGATGTTCATCCAAAAAAATAAAAATAATTATAAACAAGATAATTAAATTTATTTTAAAGATACATAAGTTCTGATAGTATATAGAAAGAATTAAATTTGTTTAATTTTGATAAGCTATTAAAAAAAATTGACTATTGCGTGTATGTAAGCATAGAAAAGTTGTAGCAATATGTTGCTACAACCATAATGTTAATACCAGATTTAAGAAAAATGTAAATATAAATAAACTTAGATGTTATAAATATTTTAGTCTCAAAAGCTCATTCAATACTGATATTATTCTTTGTAAAGATTGAAAAATTAATATTAATATCTTCAAAAACTAATTTAATTTTAAGTATAACATGTTGAAAATGCTCTAATTACTATTGCTCAAATTATTATAAAGTAATATTACAAACCTATTATCTATATGCTGTTGTTTCTATTTTATTATTATTTATAAGTTAATTACAACTGAATACTAATATTCACTTTCTTTTTATCTTACTTCTATTATATTTTAATTACAATTTTCTTTAACTATTATTTTCTTTTTTTTTAACCTTAGTCTTCTTATGAATATGAATAGTATATAAAATGTTTATAGAAATTGTTATATTCTATGTCAAGAATCCATCCCCTTCAATACAAGCAATAACTTAAAGAAGGTATGTAAACACCTATCTATTGTTGTATCAAATATTATATTGTATTAATTGTTTGTTTGCAAAATCAATCAATCAAACAAACAATATACCTACCCTAATGTAATTTCTACTTCAATATTAAACTCCAGTACTTATTAATAATTCACGGTACCACTTATATGTAACTGATATACCTACCAAATTGTTATTTACTGCCATCTTTAACAAGATGAATTCCTAAAAAGGATCAAACCAAGTTTTGTTATACATGAATAACAGAGAAATCTGACAGTTTTCATCCATGAATAAAACATAGGGTTATACGAGTGCGGAGTGATCCTGACTTGTAGAATAGAGTTTATTAGGATTAGTTTTTTTTTTTTTTTAATTCTAGTGTAATTTCAACAATGGCCTTGCACAAGATAGGTAATTCTATCTTGGTAAAAGCAAATAAAATTAATATCAAAACAGTATAATTTATTTTAAACTTTTTGGGGTAATCTATTGTATGGTTTTAGTTATTTGAACTGGAAAAATATTATCAATTTTTCTTCATCATTTAGTTAAATACTTAAATAATTAAATACTTCTTTAGTAAATAGTTCTTTATCAATCGGTTAGGTATTTAATAATTATTATCTTATAATACATACCATACCTCGTTTCTAGATGAAATTAATGAAACCGAAAACTGTATAATATTTGATAGTTTGATACTAATATTTATCTAATTAAGTAAATGTTTTAATTTGAAAGAAAAATAGAATGGATTTCACAAAAAATCATACATATATCAACTCTGAAAAGACATAAATGATGAAAATCCGATTTTATAGATTTCGACTGCCTAAACCTCCATATTATATAAAGTGATAGATTTTATGTGGAACAAAAAAAGGTAAACTTTGTTGAGAGTGAAAAATGGATATTACTATAATATGCTTTTCGAACTTATATTAAAAAACCACCAAAATAACTGTCTAAGTTACAAACTAAAAGAGCTAAATAAGCTTGTGCACACATCGCGCAAATTCGAGACAATGAATGACTGTTGACTTTTAAAATAAATACCTATCAAACTAATTTTGATGGTTTGTTCAATTAAATTACAAACCTTAATGTCCATAAAAAAAATACAAAGTATAAATATTTATTTTAACATTTTTAATGTATACCTACAAGGTTACGAGTACTTAATACCTTTAATGAAATAATTTATATTAGGGATAGGTGATTTTTTTTTTTCATAGATAGCTCACAAACAAAATTTAAATTTATGATAGGTCAATTAGGTGAAAATTATATTACCTATAACATTTTACTATTTAAACAACAACAAACTTAAAAAATTTGTGTTGTTAATTGATTTATTAGTTGCTAATAATGCACGCAACACCATTATTATTTGCCATGCAATTATTAGGCGGTACTCTTTCGTTCAAAAATGACCCTTCGCTTTTCGCCCACGTCTCCTTTCGCCTATATATTTTAAAACTACTTTCCCTTTTCACCCAAGAATATTTAATAGCAATTTCCGACCAAATTTTTATAATCCACACTTTGGGAAACACTTACTTTAAATTATTTATATCTAACTATCGAGGAGGCGGCTTCTTTTACTCTCCAAAAATGTATTATGTTTTTGTACATTAATATAATTTTTATATAATATAAGTAAGTTTTTATCAAAAGTATAAATCGTGATTTATCAAATTGTGTTAATATAGTATTAAATAGAATAGTTTGATAAAAACTTATTCTTGTATTATATAAAAATTAATAATTATATTAATGTACAAAAACACAATACATTTTTGGAGAGTAAGAGAAGCCGCCTCCTCATAGTACTCTCTGGGTAATGCTAAATGACTTTATAAAACTAATTAACACAAATAAATAATTTAAATACAACAAATTTATTATTATGTTAATTTATTATTATATTAATTTAAAGTAAGTGTTTCCCAAAGTGTGTATTACAAAAATTTGGTTGGAAAGTGCTAAATAATATTCTTGGGCGAAAAGGGAAAGTAGTTTTAAAATATTTGGGCGAAAAGAGACATGGGCAAAAAGCGAAGGGTCATTTTTGGATGAACGGGGTCTTTCCCGCAATTATTATTATTTGTAATAGTTTTTGTAAAACTCATTTTACACAAATCTGTTCACATACTATCTCCGATATCGTAATCAGATAATAGATACTTCGATTAAGATTAAATTTTTTTAACATTGAGTTTTTGAACAATATAGTGCTAATAATTTTAATATTCACCATCTGAAATGAAGCATACCGGCATGGTTAATAAATATATACTTTATATGTACATTAGTAATGTATATTATATAATGTAACATTACCTATGCAAGTTAATTTGTGTTAATATTGTGTTCTTTTGATTTATTTTTGTTCCCCATTTCGGGAACAATAACCGACGGGAAAAAAGGCTTTCGGGTATATGGACTTTTGGAAAAAATTTCATTCGGGAATTTCGATTCAAGAAAAATACTGGTAACCTGTGAATCCATAAGAACCCTAACCTTAATAATCATAAAAAAAATAAACTATCGAAAATATCAACAGTATTATTACTTATATTTTGTTTTACATCCACAGATTATCAAATTACTTTTGATTGTTAGATTTCCTCTATACACAATCAAAAACGTATAATTCATGTTTAAAGTACATAAGGTTTTTAAAATTTCTAAAACATAATATAAACATTAGGAAACAAAAATGGCATGTGATCTCAGTCATAATAGAGTACTTCAAATAATGACAAAAATACTACAAAATCATTCTTGAGTAACCTCATGTTTTTTTTACATTAGTTTTCACAGAGAAAAAAAATATATCTCAACGTTTTTAAAAGAATTGTAGAATAGATGTATGATCCTACTCTGGAAACTTGGACAGAAAGCATAACGAAGACTATAATATATAGTGGATTCTCTTTGATTCAATCTAAAAGTACTGTTTGTATAAATGATCTTATCGAATATCGTGAACAATCAATTGTAAGCTATATTATCGATGACATATTTAATTGTCACATCATGTGTAGGTACATTAAGTAAATATATTATATACATAATACGATAACGAAAATCCTGTTTTTTTTTTTTTTGAAAGAAATTCATATCAAACCATAAAATATTTAATGTACAGAAACCCACGATGAAAACCATAAAATAGTCTGAAAAAGTATATGCATCAAATACATCAGTGGACGTTTTTATTATCTGTTATTATTAATCCGTGTATAGATTTGTACAACAGTACCTTCAAGACGGCTTCAGATGGTGGCGGGCACTCTAATCGCTAAGTGAAAATTAAAATGAAAATTCGTAATAATAATAATAATAATTTATCACCTCGATTGTGTGACCCGAACCGAGCTAAACTTCTGTACCTAAATATACATGAAATATGTTTACGCCACGTAATCGATATACTCATCGATATACGTGCAATACATCAATCCTGGGGGTCAATCATTACATTGTATAGGTTCCCACTACCACAATTTCACATAATCATTTGTTGATGGTGGAGGCTAATGGAATTGTCCATTGGGGATAATCAATATCTTGTATGACACCTTCCTATTCCAAGTATAATTTCATTTCGTTTTTCGCTGTAGGTAGCACATGAGAGTGTGATGAAAACTCTCATCGTATTCTTGATAAACTCAATTTATTAAATCCGCACGTGTAGGTATTGTCCGAATAATAAAAATATAATATAAATACATCATTGAAGCGCCCGTGATATAATATTATGCTGTCTAGGTAATACTAATCGTATTACGGTTTGTGAGTATTTTTGAATTTCTTTTCCCGTCTAGTGTAGACGTAAACATTTGTAGTTATACACCGTCATAATATTATTATATTTTCCAACAGAGACTTACTTATTCAGACTGTTGAAGCAATATTAAAAGCTTCATAACCCTGTAACAAATCCAGACGGGATATGATATTACGTATATTTATGTATTACTATATTAAATTACGCTCTTGCAAATCGATTGGTGACTGTTTTTTAGACGATTCAGCGATGACGAAACGGTCGTTTTCATAGGTACCTATTTGAAATCCGAGCAGGTATAGATACTTGATAATGTTTTAAACTTAAATTTTGAATATCATAGAGCTGTGGTCGTGAAATATAGTTCAACTACCAAAGTATAGAATGGTTTCTTGAAATAGTATCAATGTGTGTTTTAATATTTTATTTATGTAAATAGTTTCTGTATAAAAGGTATCCAGAAGAACAAACTTCACGTACGCACGGCATGCTGCTATTTATACCTATGAGTTAAGTTTGTCGAGCTTGTGTATTGTTATTTTTAATTCAAAAGTTATAAATCACCATATACTGAAAACGATTCAAGGCAAATCTTATCTATCCAAAAATAAATTGCGTTTAAAAATAAAATAACTTTATGCGTCTTGCAAGATAATTTTTGTATTTTCACTAAGAAACTACCTACATCAGGAGTAATTCTGCCCGTTTCATTTTAACTTATAAAAATAATGTAATTTTTACAACTAAGTATACAAAATTCATAATAGCTAATTTACAATCATTATGACATATGTACAGGCGCACAGAGTTATATGTCATATCAAAATTTGAATTTTGTATATTCAATAAAAAATAATTCACATATCAGTTAATGATCAATAATTAGTGTGTGTGTGTGTGTGTGTGTGTGTGTGTGTGTGTGTGTGTGTGTGTGTGTGTGTGTGTGTGTGTGTGTGTGTGTGTGTGTGTGTGTGTGTGTGTGTGTGTGTGTGTGTGTGTGTGTGTGTGT
>JAIPRK010001840.1:0-40051 GCA_025469195.1 Chaitophorus viminalis
TTTTCAACTACAAAATAACTTGCAAATTATCGCGATTTTAACATATTTTATACAAATTTGAACTTTATGGGCTTATAAAAAAAATTTGAGTGAAACCATCTCCGATATTTTTTAGTTACAATTAGTGTTACTTATATTTAATCCTTTAATTCATTTTCAAGAGTTTTTGGACAGCCAAAAATTTTTTATAGCTATTTAAAAAAAAAAAAAACTTACAAATATCGAAAATTTTAATTGTCTATAAATATGTCAAAATATGTCAAAATGCTTTGAAAATTTAACCATGTATAGAGAACATCAATATAAAGATTTGGTGAAAATTTCAAGTTGTTGCGGTTT
The DNA here is from genome assembly GCA_025469195.1 of Chaitophorus viminalis. Lineage (NCBI taxonomy): Eukaryota > Metazoa > Arthropoda > Insecta > Hemiptera > Aphididae > Chaitophorus > Chaitophorus viminalis. Next base: position 340 of record JAIPRK010001840.1, read on the forward strand.
TTCGTTTTTGAGTTAGGCATTTTAAAAAAAAACCAATATGATTTGTCAGTCAAGAATTTTATATATTATATTATATTTTACATGTAATTTTATGTCAATATTCGCTGTTTAATCGCTTATAAAAAAAAATTGTGCATATGGATTTTGATGATTTTTGAATGACAATAAAAACTACTTGTGTGGAATTATCTATTAAATTTTCAAGTATTTTGTATTAGTCAATTTTTTTTTATCACCGATTATAAAAAAAAAAAATGTAAAAAAATTCGAATTTTTAAATGCCTATAAGTGGCTTAAAAATCAATATAATATTTTGAAAAAAATATGAAATAAAGGAAATACCTATCTTAACAACTGGGGAAAATTTCTAGTTTCTGCGACTTATACTTTTTGAATAAGTCAAAATATGTCAAAATATTTTGAAAATTTAACTATGTATAGAGAACACCAATATAAAGATTTGGTGAAAGTTTCAAGTTGTTGCGGTTTTTCGTTTTTGAGTTAGAGCATTTTAAAAAAATGTAGTTTGTAAAAACGTGATTTTGCGTAAAATTTCCCGTTTTTTCGTAAGTTTTTTATCGTTTTTTTCGATTTTTGCAAAAAGTATTAAAAAATATGGATTTTTGACTTGCCCAAGTACCTTCTACATTCACTTTCCTTGAAAAGTTGCAGTTTAAGCAAATCGAAGCTTTTTTACTGCAAAAAAAGTTGTCGTCAGATACAAAAAAAAATAAAAAAACACACATCATTATAAAATCAATAGATTCCATCACTCCGTTCAGAATCTAAAAAAATGAAGAATATTAGTCATTTTCATTCATATAAAACTATTACAATTTATTTAGTATAGATTTATCAAGTATAGAATTCATACACAATTTTTAGTATGAACTATCAACAATATTAAAAAACTCATACTTTAGAAAATGTAGTGATTTTTATGTTGTTTTTTAATACAATGTTATTATAATGATTTAATTGTTGGTCATTTTTTTGCTACATCACTAATCGCTATGTATTATATCGGTATAGCTTATAATCAAATACAAAAAAAAATCCAGTATTTTCAAATTTAATGCACCATCATTTGACTGATTAAATCCATTTCAGAAGTTATTACACACGTCATATATATGTTTGTAAATGCTTATGTTTAAATAATATAGATTAATCTATGAGTTGGAAATTCAGATTTGTAATTGAATTACTCAATTATGAAACGAAATGTTATCATAACAAAATATTGCCATTATTTTAAAGAATACAATTCTTAATGTTCAGAATAATATCTCAGACATGGACACATAACACTACTATAATGATTGGTGAATGCGAACTATCGTCTAATGAAATTTGTTTTGTCAAATTGAAATACAAGGTACGAATATGTTATGTGTGAATGATGTGCGTTCGTAATGTTTACTATATGTACTATATAGGTTAGCACTTATTAAAACATTTTTTACCAATGGGTGAATTACGTATTTTCCCGTGTACAATTTATTGTGCAACAAGTTAATACATAGACTATACATAAAAAACGAAGAAAAAAAAACATAATAGATGGCGGTAACATTCAGACATGACAAAATGTTTATTGGGACCACCATACGTTTGAAATACTTTCCCTCGTGAATTGTTCCAATGGGCAGTAGTTACTAGTTATATCATACAATAGTCAGTAAACTCGGATATTTCTAATGATTCCGTCTTCATCATACTGTAAATAATGAAAAATATATATGATAGGAAGTTAATAATTTCTAAATTCAAGCGAAAGTTAAGTAATATAGAGTCATGTTATATTTGTTTCAGATTTTAATGTGCATACATGAAGTATGAAGGATTTCTGATTTTGTCAGACCCATACATTACTTATAAATAACGCCCATACTTATAAAAGTAAAAATATGAAAATCTATCAACAAATTAGTACCATTGACCTAATTTTGGATTTAACAACTAATTAGTAGGTATTTATGTGTTATCTCAACCATTATGATCCGTCTTCATGCATGAGAAATTTACAACTGGTAGCATGAATGTATCATGATATACGTTTAGTAGTTGTAGCTATATGTGTTATTTTACATAATAATTTCGTTGAACATGATCATTTTCTAAACTCAGAAAGTAAATTGATATACGTTGATTAATATTTAGTAACGATACGAAAGACAGAAAGACCCATGAAAAAAAAAATTACAATAGAAACTTTAATGAAAAATCATCATCAGTATAGACAGTCATTAATGTTATAACTTTTATAAGTAGAAGATAAGGTTATTTTGTTTGGCAAATGATAAAAACTATATTATATGTTACTAACGTTATTCATCTCCATTACAATATGTTTACGATTTATTATAATAATTTAATATTTATATGTTTACTTTAAAAGAGTTTTCACATTTTTTTTTCTCGATGATCGTTTAATATTATGGTAATTAATGTCATCTTGGATAAGTTTCACAACTAATACGCGTAACGTGTAAATGTTTTATTTTCGTTTGGTTCGTATGCAAAAACGTTAATTTAGTCTCAGTCGACGGAACTTTATGATGGAGTTCCACGTACTACGCAGTCTGCACAGTGCACACAAGACACGACTGATAATTGATATGTTTTAAATAAATTATCAATTTATCTTATTAATTTCATAAGTAAATTGTCTAATATAATATATTTTTTAAATATTTTTAATTTTTCAAACGATATCTTTAAAATGTGTACTCAATAGATTTAACTTCCAAAATGGACATATTTTAAATACGTACAAATAACAAATCATTTATTACACCAATAGTATTTCAAGTTAAGTCACAAAATATTATTTTAAATACTTTATTATTATTTTAAAAATAATTTATCTAATGCTTTAATTATCTCTCTCTGAAACAATTTACTGAAATAGAAATTTTGCTTACTAGAGCTCATCAAATAAGGTTCAAAGTTGTAACTGTTAATAGAGTATTTTTTATTTATTTAACTAAATATATCAGTACATATTAAAAACATATTAATCAGAACTGATCCTGAAAAGTATATTAAATATAATTAATGTTATGATTATTGCTTCAAAAATGTAGTATATTATCATTTGTAAATTATAAGAGTAAGTTAACACGTTCATATCCCTAGAAATTTTCACTGATTTTTAATAATAATTGACGAACAGTAACACTATTTTTGAATCGATTAATATAATTAGGTAATATGTTAATTCATCTATATGTATCTTTATCTCTTATCATAAAAGTCGGAATTATAAACTATATTTATATTATACTTATATTTAATGATGTATGTTTTTTACGTGTTTAAATACGTTTTTAACATAGGGCATAAATAAAATAATTTAAATTAATTTTTAGTATAATTAATTTGATTATCTTTAAAATACAAATTAAATGTAGTGATTTTCACCTTACCTGATTTTTAAGTATAAAGTACAGTATAAAATAATATTTTTTCCATCTTAAATAATAGCGCGTATGGCAAAACAATAGACCATTTTTGTATGAAAAGTACAATTCTTTAAATTATTATTTTATATTAGTTTGCGTAATGTGTTTCGAACCTCTGATATTTCAAATTACTTATTGCCGATAAGCAATAAAGTATATATCTAATATAAATTAATTGAATTAATAAAACGATAAAATGCATCCATCACAATTGCCTAGTGTGATTCTATAAGAATTTAAACGTGTTTCAACGTATTACATCAAACAATACATTGTAATATTAATAAAACTGTCACTAACAGCACGTCATCTCGGAATAAAATAATCATTTGGTGTGGTCGGGGGTACACTTTAGAGTCAATTAGAGACGGTTTGAAAAACACTATGTATTAGGGAGACGAACATATAATGCAACGGAAAATACAAGATCGAGGTGCTTGGAATTTACTTTCCTTTATCATTTAATTAGCTTTTACTTAATATATTTGTTTTAATTTATTGAATACGCGAGTATGTTTTTATTGCATTGTGATGAGTTTTCCACTTTCTGTCCGTCCACCACCATCCTTTCAATTATTCCGCTTTCTTGATGCGGAACTGTCTTGGATAGAGCTGACCAAAACGGACAAACATTCTACAGTCGTTCAATCACGGTTTTCCGACACGACTCCGTTCGTCAATCTAGTACAGTCGCTCGTGCAGAATCGTTGTTTGTGATTTATAATTCTTTTTTTCAGTCTTTCGTATTACATTCAATTTATAAGTGTGTTTTTAAACAAAGATATGACATAGTGCAACTTGTTTTTTTTGTTTTTGTTTACGAAATATATTGTGTTTTTATTCCATTGGCCGACAAACATTGCATAAAGTCGAAATCATTATGATTAATTTAAATAGATTGGTAATATTAATTGTTCAATATATTATTTTTTTCAGCACTATATATACGTTATTTTTTCCATCAAAACTAAATTAACTCGTAATGAAAATTTGTTTTTCTAGGTGTTTTTATGCTTTGTTCAATTTACTTTGAGCGAAGACCGTATATCCGTGGACACGGTGGGTACAATAACAGCAACTGCGGGTTACTCGATTACCGATAGCCACTCACCAACCGCCTCGAGCTTGACATCGAGCTTAGAATTCCCGGTTGACCATGATACTTCGAAAGACTCGTCTTCGTCGGTCGAAACTTATACCCCGAGTACTGGTCCCCGGAGCACTCAAAGCTTGGCGCAGCGGACAAGGCAAGCCAGGGGCAAACCAAACCAATGGCAGTCGAGCGGAAGTGTCGAGGACAAAGATTCTGGAATCGCGACATTTCCGTTGACCGAGCACCATGTGAACGAACAACTATACAGCGTTAAGCCGCAGACGTTCGACATTCAATCGTCGCAGTCTACGGACACTAAAAGTGACGAGAGCGTCGAGAAGACCATTGTGTATGGGAACAAAATGCAAAAGAACGATGGTCACGACGACCGGCCAGTTTTTACCGATTGGTCTGAAGAAGTTCGTGTGAAATTCGACAACGATAAGCCTATTAGATCACGCAGGAAGAACAAACACCAACAAGACAATAGTGGACAGGACAAAAGAAAACAACAGATGAAAAAGTTGACAAGTGGAAGTACCGATAATAAAGATGGCTGGCAAGAACTGACTCCAAACATGGAAATGGCCACCGGGATCATAACAACCGTACAACACCATGATTCTTCACAAGAGACGTCTGGTAGCTCAGGTATGTCAGGTATATAAGATATGTTAAAGTTACAGTTTCCGTTTATTCGTTTAAAAAATCTATTCCAATAATATTTAACACACTTGTGTTTCTCATTTCACTTAATGTATAGGGAAATTTAAATTTTTATTAATATCTATTATAATATAATATATTACAATATATAAACACTAGAAATAAATAATTGGGTTTTTTGATCAATTTTAATACAAAATTATTTGCGTTAATATGAATAAAATGTATTTTACATAGTTAATTTCAAACGATGTAGGTAGATACCTAGTATTTAAATCCTTATAATATTTCTTTATTCCAATGTTAAAACAAGTACTGACTACTGATTATATTTAAAATAAAAATAAATTAATAATTCCTATTTTTTATCTTAGAACTCTATAATTTATTGAATTATAAAATTAACAACAAAAAAATATTTATTTATAAATGTAAAAGTATACCTGCTTTGTTAATTTTTTTAATGTCATCCATAGTAAATTATATAATTATCCATTATAACGATAAACGTAAGAGCCATTATAATTTTATTAAAAATTCAATTATTGTAAAATTATTTTGGATACTAATGGAAAAAAATGCAGTATTTGCAGAGACGTAAGTTGAAATAATTTAATTATAATATTTATATATGAAGTTTGTAATGTACACAATCAAAACAAATTGAATTTTTAAATAAAATATACCGTTATCAATGATTGATACTAAATACACTAATTTAATTTTAATAAATATATTTTTTTAAATGTTAAAGTTATGATTAAAAAAAATATATATACGAATAATTATTGTAGATCAATACATAATTAAATTGCAATCCATAGGTAAAAGGTATTAAATTGTACCAGTACAATGGAAAATGATTGGTTTGGAACAAAAGTACAATAATATTTTTATACATTCTTTATAATATATTATACTTTATTTATGAACGCTTAGGACGTTTGAAAGTTAATTGAATATTTCATTTCATTTTAATATGGAATTTGCATAGATCGATGTGGTTGGAAAGTATAAAATAGTAATAATAGTATTAATAATAGATGGTAAGAAATAATAAACAGTATGGGACTCGGTTAAAATTTTACGAACTAATCAGACTCTTCTGTTTTCCTTGGCTGCTCAATAAATATATAACTCACCAAGGTTAATATATTTTTTATTAAGAGTGAAAATGTTTTTCCCCGTGCAATATTTCATGATTATATATTTTGTAACTGTAATCAGTACGGACGTTAACACTCACACACACACACACACACACGAAAATTGATTGTTTTTTGACGTTTAATTATAATATCGTGGTGCAGTATAATGTACCTAATATGTATAGGATGGGCGTAGAATAATCGAAACTATAACGGTGGCAGTGGTTTTTTCTACATCGTCATTGTGTGTCTGTCCGACGATGAGAATATAACATGCGATCCATCGCGAGTCGACAGAGAAAGTGTTTAATCTATTATTATTTATTATTATACTCATTTCATTTATCATATATATATATTATTATTCCGACTTTTTTTTTTGTTTGCAAATGTTTTTCAAACGCAATTTTGTTGCATCACGCTTGTTGCAGAATCGTTCAAGATATCTCACCCGAGCCTTTATCATCATTCAGAGAGCATTTCTAGCATCGAAACCGCGGAACAGGCTGAACCAGAGAACTTCAATCACAAGCAGGTACTGTCGAAGATGAATCACTTCGACTTCAGCAACGCAGTGTCACAGGTCAACAAGATGTCACCTCCCAGGGAAAAGCGGCTGAACTACCAACCCGGTGGTGGCGGTAGTCCACAATCCAGGTACCCGTACAGTGGTGGAGGTATTGGAGGTGGCATTGGAGGTGGCATTGGAGGTGGCATCGGAGGTGGCATTGGAGGTGGCGTCGGAGGTGGCCAACCGTTGCTGGGCCTGGTGCCATCTTCACCATCGCCCACGGCCGTTAAGTCGTTGAAAATCGAACAGCCCAACTCGCAGCCCAATTACCACAGCATCGTGGTGCCCATACCGATATCGCACCAGATGTACGCGGCCATCAATGGTGACCTCAGCTCACCGGTGCACGGCCACCAGCTGACCAGCAGCACGGTGCAACAAGCGATGATGTCGCTGCCGGTCGTGCACAATGTGTTCTTCAAGACGGACGAAAACGGCGGCGGCAAGACCATGCCGGCCATAGTGATACCACTGAAACCGGAATACCTGCAACAGTTGCAACAACAGCAGTACATGCACATGCAACAACAACAGCAATCGTCACCGGACGTGGTGGCCGTGGACTCGCAGAATGCGGCCGGTCACCAGCGACCCGTGCACCAGGTGGGCGGTGGTGCTAAGGTGTTACAGTACCATCATCACCAGCAGCAGCAGCAGCAGCAGCAGCAGCAACTACAACAGCAGCAACAGCAACAGCACCTGCAGCACCAGCACCAGCAACAGCAACAACAGCAGATGTTGTCGTCACCATCGTTGACGCCTTCACCTTCGTACCCGCAAAAGCCGAAACCGGTCAAGGTCAAGAAACCGTTCGGCTTGATGAAGGACGATCAACACCGCGTCGTCAAGCAGCCGTTCGGTTTGCAACACCAGTTTTACAGCAATCCGTTCGCCGGAGCCGGCGGCGTCGGCCACCAGCAGCAGCAGCAACAACAACATGCGGCCCACCAACACCACGGCCATCACGTGCAGCAACACGACTCGGTGGACGATTCGCGGTACGCGCAGACGGCCGCCGCACCCACCCCGTCGTCGGTGACCGGTCACCCGTTCCCGCAACCCGCGGGCCACTCACTGATCGTGAAGCGGCCACACGCCTACGGGTACGCGGCACCCGTGGCCCCGATCGCACCCAAATACCTGCAGGCCGTCAGCAAGTCGCCGCAACATCAGCAGCAGCCACCGCAGCAGCAGCCGTCCGCCGAGGAGTTGGCCTCAGCCATCGCGCAGCAACAGTTGCAGCCGTACAAAGCGACCACTTACCATCCGGGTTTCGCGTACCTGAACGGACCGGACGACGATTACCCGTACAGGCCCATTTATAAGGACGTGCAGAAAAAGCGCAGCGACATGCTACAGCAGCACGCAATCCGGGACGACAGGCGCAAGTGATTCGTCCCGCCAACCGATCCCCTACTACTACTACTACTACTACTACTACTACTACTACTACTACTACATAATTATAATGATATAAAATATTATATTATTAGACCTACGCGGTTTCCCACGAATTTGTCAGCCCATCATCGTCATGATAGTAATTATTATTTTATCATACATCTATATATATTATGCGGATGTAGACGAAGACTAAAGACACTTAAGACGATATAATATTATAACATAATTATTATTATTATTATTATTATTATTTGCTTACGATAAATTAATATTTATAACTCATAAGTATACATTATATAATATATATATATATAAATATATAATTAATCATATATATATTATATAATATATAATAATATTTTTTAGATTCGCATTGCTATTATTATTATTATTATTATTATTATTATTATTATAATGTAATATAATTGTATGTGACTCGCCATATAGTATTCGCGAACAATAAACCGTTAGGTACTATACGATACGAAAAAGTAATAAAAAAAAAAACAAAATGATAATAAAATAGTCTAAAGTTTTCAGTTCTTACTTAGCGTTGTTCGAAAATAAAACTCGCGAGCCGTCGTTGAACTGCGGCAAATAGGTAATACTGCTGCGCTCTATTATATTTTATCGGACTCCGCAACTATAATATGTGCACATACGCATTATCATTATAATTATTATTGTAATGTATTATACTTTCGAACCGGTGACGGACGTGAAATATAAACAATTCGACCGATATGAAATTATATGCATCATTATCACGTGACCGTTTATATTAGCTGTTTGCACGTACGTAGAGCATATCTTCGTCGATAACTTTTGGATTACCGCCAAACCCTTGTCCAAACCTCCGAACATTATACTTAATAATATTATAATATAATATTTGGGACGAAAACCGTCATCAGTTCTCTCTCGTCCGTCCTTCATGCATCTCATCGCAACACCCCGCGGAGCCGATGACCGTTGTCCCGCCGCCGCCGTAGATTAAACGCTCGTGAAACGTCCTGCACGCATTGCTTTCACAGATGCGTATATTATTATTCCAATTTGTTATTAAAATCCGATTTCCAAGTGAAATGTACCTACGATTTGGTGTAGTCTATAACGTAATATATATATATATATATACATAATTTGATCAACAACTGTTGCAGTCATCGCTATGTATTTTTTTTCCAACATGTTCAACGAAACGCAAATTTTATTCATGTACAAGTAACAAACACTGCACGCACACCGATTTACGCACGATTATTTATACAGGCCCGCGAATCCGTTACGTTATGATTTCATCTGTCATTTCCCAACGAAATATTATTATAACAGTAATTGTAATACTGTCAAATTTATTTCGGAATCAACGAACCTTATATCTATCTTATTAATCTCGGTTATTTGGTTTTCCGATATTATGATAATGATCCGGGTGACTCCAAAACTGTATCACGTTAGAATTTATAATATTATTATCATCTCGTACGTTTTCCGCGTGCACTACACTTTATACAGTATATATCTTAATAAACATGATAACATTTCAACCAGTTTCCGCGTCCCAAGTATGATTGGAAATTACTTAAATACCTACTCGATATCCGTTGGTCGAAAAACTTTGAAAGTTCGATAATTTTCTCTCCACGCGATATTTATATCAATAAACACTGAACAACAATTTAATAAAGAATTAGTTGATATATTATTGTGTTGTGTATTAAGATTACTCTGATTTCTTACAGCTACACTTGTAGTTTATATAATAGTCGATGTTATGTTTACAGTATATAATGTGCTTTGTGGAAATAAATAAATAACTTAAACAATTTATTATTTAATATAATATTTAAAATTAAACGTAGTACAAAATGGTCCATAAAATCCTACAGTAGTATAGAGTAAAATATTGATGCATGAACAAATAGATAAAACACAAGATTACTGGCAGTTTACGGTAATTCTGTGGTTTTATGATGCTTTGATTTTCGTTAAGGGTGGATGATCACTCCAAACCATTTAAATCGTAACGTCATCGGACTATCAAACTGCAACAATTCAGTCAAAAGTTTCAATACAGAAAAACGACAATATTGTCACGTTTGTAATTCGATTAAACCATTCTGTTCCATCATAATAGTAGGGAACACTAATATATACTATTACTACTATTATTACAGTTACTGTTATAAAAAATATAATTTTTTTCTTATTTGATCGATCAAAATGCATTGGTCAATTTTATAACGTATGTAATACATAAGTAATATCATATAACATGTGACTTCTATATACTGCCACTACTACAGTTGAATAATACCTACTAATATTAATGTTATTGTTGTTATTATTACTATAGAGTTCTCGATTTCAATATATTATAATAATATATAGTACGTAATGATAGTGTGGCCAATGCGACGAAACGGATGATGTGATAATGATGTTGACGATGATGACCGATGCATACACAGTAGGTATAACTGCAGTACCGTGCAAGGCGCCTGGGCATGAAAACGTGAAATTTTATGATTTCATGCTTTCCCATGCCCGCCGGCAAGAAAAATGTACTGTACTATGTCCGGCAGAGAAATACTCATATACACATTTTCGGACGATTCACTTTCAATGATTACCTTAGCTCGATGAATTCGGGCTAAACGGATTTAAACATTACCGCTTCGGAACGCAACCCGTGTTGTACATGATTCCGTAGAAAGTGAAATCCACCATGCGGAATGGCTACAACAGTTAAAATTAAGATTCCGTTTTTATTCTTATCATGTACAGATCGATTATTTTTAAACACGATTCGGTTGGTTCGCCCGAGTGTCAACATTTGTATGAGATTTTTAATGTGTTTAAGATATTTTATATTATACATCATTAAATAGTATGCTATGACGTTTATCAATAACCTTTGAGATATTTATTTTGTATAAGCACAAAAATGTGTTACGAATTATTTTATAATACATACATATAAAAATATACCTAATATTTAAGTTCTACCATAAATACCACTTTTTATTCCAAATAGTACGTAATAATATACATTCGATACACAGGCACGATGACAACGACTAGGTCGCAATTGTATATTGGATTAACATACTCGATACCACTATTAAAGTTAACGGCTCTATACACTCAGCAGTTTTATTATGCATTGATCTTCGTGGGCTTAACAAATATTATACAGAGTTTTAGTGTAATTTACAGATTTAATAAAAATATCAAATTTTTTTTTATTGACGAACGTAATAAAATTATGTTTTCTTCTTTGTTGATGACTGCCGACCTAACCTAGGCGTGGTCAGGTATAAAACCTAGAATCTTAATTCTAAAATCGTTTATATTTATATCTTAAATAAACCTAAGAAATCATTGATCTCATTGTTAATGGTAAAAGCGGAAATTGACTTCACCAACTATAATTTCATCATCCCGGACATGTCGTTCTCATCCACAGTTCAAATCGATGGAATTTTCCCCGCTTTTAAATCGGAACAGTGCAACACCGTAAAATGTTGTAACAACGATCATAATATTTAAGAACAGCAATGGTGTACGCTTCAGTGGATAAGTAATAGGATATTTTAAATCTAATAATCTACAGATTAAAAGCCTATTTTCGTTGTGTGAATATAATAACTCTGGAGCATTAGTGAACAGCGTGACAGTGTAATCGTAGTGATGTAGCAAACCTGCATACTTAAATCATGAAATTGTATAAGTGATATAGAATAATATAGTGTAGTGTTAAATGTTTAGCTATGAAATTTTATCAAGGAAATTAACACTTGAAATATTGCATACTTATATTTTGTAAAAAAAAAACGAGCATTCAAACAGTAAATTAAATTAGACTATAATATATATATATATATTTTATTATAATTTATAACATTTGATATAAGTATATCAGTTTAATCTGATACTTAATATAAATATTATATATAAGTACATATATTTCTCAAAAGTTATTTACTTTTTAATATGTTTACTATCTTAGATTTATTATAGGATATGTGAAACGTGTGTGTATTGTAACTTGTAAGTATTTTTTTAATATAATAATTATTTGGGTTTTTGATTCTTTTTTTGCAATACACATATTAAAGTATATTTACTAGAAATGTGTGATTTTGACACCATAATTAATTTTGTGCAATATTTATATTTTATTTGAGTTTTAACTTGAAAGAAAATTCCAGGATGGTATTAGAAATTCGTTTATTAAATAATGGTTTTAACCAACATTTACGATGTAATATGTCGACTAGAAATATTATCTACTCGCACATCACTTTTGTTAAAGTAATCGTGGAATAATAGTCTTAGAAAGATTATATGGAATAAAACGTTAAAAAATGAATTGGTTTAATAATAATGGTTTGTAACTATGGCTTAGGTAAAAACTATATGGATACAGTCATACAGACTTACGGTTTATCACAATGAAATGTTATTGTTTGAAATCATTTTCCTGTATAATATACACCTGTTTCAACTTTCGTGTTTATTATTACATATTGTGAATTTTCTCTTTTAATAAAAAAATTAAATAAATAAAAGAAATACCTGTATACTATATAATGTATTATAAATGTATACGATTATAATATACACCCGGTTTTGTAGTACTTTGGTGTTTTGATTTTTACTATAGTATGTTTGATAATTGCACGATGCGTTATTGTGTGAAAACTCGATTTTAACTGACGTCCACGTACATAATTTATAATAATCGAATTTTCATAATATAGCATATACATCGTCGACCCACTATAACTTGGCAGATATAATCGTTTATATACATACGTGGGCGCATTTTGTGTTTAAATTGGCGGCACGTGATGCTGCGTCACTCTGATCACCGTAACTAACCGAAAATTGGCTGCATCCGTATTGCACTCTGGAGTATGGAACTCTTCAACACACCACAACATGTTGTTTACTTTTTGGATTTGTCGTCCTCAGTTGGCAGTTGGTCTATGAGATTTAATTTAATCAAATCAACGGCGTGTCTAATCAATATTTTACACACACACTAAACGGTAGCTTAGGTCTGTTATATTCTTCTATTTGGCTTTCCATGAGTTTATCATATTATATATTGTCATTGATCAGCCGAACAGCACAACTCTCACGATTTTTCGCATTTAAATTAAATGCGTTGGAGTTTAATCGAAATATCTCCGCTCAACAAAGTGACAAGTATCTAATTAAAATTTCACGAATTTAGTTTTTTATTCACAAATGTGTTCGGTGAACGTATATTAACATTATATAGAAAATAAAATTTTAATTTATGTCACAACATTTAATTTGGTTTCTTATTATAAATGTACAATTAATATTGGTATACGTGCTTGTTAATATTTATGATCAGTTAATTTAGAAATTTGAAAGTTTAAATAGTCAAAATATTTAAAATATAAATTAAATTATATTTATTTTGAAATAGTGAATTATAAATACAGCGCGAGCAAAAAATAATCCAAGGTATAGATGTAATTAATTAATGTATAGTTATTTAAATAGTATAATGAAACGAAACCCTAAAAATTAATTTTATTTTAGGTATAAGAAAGTTAAAGTATAATTACATAATAAATATCATATCAGTAAAATGTAATCGATCTAAATTAGGTACGAAGTATAAAAATTGATCTTGTGTATTTATACAATTTATATTATCCTGTTATGTTATTTTTCCAAAAATATATAAAGCATCCATGTCAAATACCACAATCAACTATTTTGCTATTTTGTAATGAAAAATTAGACACAAAAAAAAATTGCATATTAGTCTTATATAAATTACGATTATGAAATGATATCCTTTTATTATAAAGAAAATCATACTAAACGATTTCTCAATAAATATTATGCAATATGTGTAATAAAATGTATCATTATTTTTGAAATCAAATTGTATAACTGACGGAATTATACTGTCACACACTCGCATCTACTAATCTACTACATACATTCTGAACATTACTATATAAATTAATTTCTTTTTATATATTTACTTTATATCAATCGTTTACAACAAAATATCAATAGCTTAAATTCATATTGATAATGCTGAGAAAATTATTGTTGAATGTATTTTTCAATAACAATAATAATGTATTCATATACTATGTTGCTATTTGTATATGATTAAGTAGTTAGTATGTACAAATTAAATTGAATTATTAAGAATAAGAAATATATATTATTATATTAATATGCCAGATTGAAAAGCTTTGCAGAATTTCACTAAAATTAATAAAATTACTATCTGTATATATTTCGACAATGTTCTATTATTATAGCTGATAGTTTAATCTTATTGAATGATTATTGCTATTACAATACATTAACTATATTTTATTAAACCATGTGGGGACAATAAATACTTTCTTACTTAATTTTTGTATAATAATATCGAAAATGTTAAGTCTGCAGTTTACTCACAATTTAATATATTTTTATTTTTTATCTATATTATAGCCTATAGCCTATAGGTACATTAGCTATAGGTACAAACCGCATCCTGTAATACTAGTAGTGAATTTACAAAAAAAAAATAATTCTATGAAAGAAATTTAGGGGAAAAAAGAACACTACCAGTAATAATTAAAAAATAATTTAGATTTCGTGGACTGTTAGTTTTATTATATATAATATAGTTTATGACAAACTTCTAATATAAATACTGTTACTCTAATAAACGGATAATGTATTCTTTAATTGTGATTAATAAATATTTATAAGAAAAATAAGTGTCAATTAGGTACATGTGATGTCCCACGAGAATTTGCTTTGTGATGGTACTATGGAAGTAATGAAAATCCGAAATTATTGTATCCTACCTCTCCAAATTAGTAAATCCTCATGAGACACTTGTATACTATTGTTATGCTTGTTAAACATTTAAGTTTCGAGTTTTGAAAATAAGTAAGAGTTATTTTAATAATAATTTTTAGTTAACCATTCATTTATAAACAATCCTCAATTAGTAGTGTAACACTGTAACACACAGATCTAACGTTTATAGTTTTGTAATTTTTTTCACAAGAAAATTTAATATTTTGAAAGAAAATAGTAATCGTTTTAAGCACAAAATATAATAGATAAATAAATAAATTAATTAATAAAATAAATACATAGCTGTAAAAAATAATATTATGTACATATTGTTTTGCGTAGGGCCTACGCCGTAGGCTAATAGTTCTAAGCATATAAACGTGTGTTAATAATAGTTTCATGATTATATTTTTAGAATGTAATTAACAACTATACATGTTATTTTTACCTGTAAAAGTGTTTAAATTGCTATAGTTATTATACATTAATTGTTCCTTTGTATTTTCTATACCATTATATTATTTGGAGCTTTAAGGGGATTGTAAGCCATGATTTTATGTTTCTGTCTATCATTCGCGCAACATAAGAATTTTGACGTT
Source organism: Chaitophorus viminalis (assembly GCA_025469195.1). Taxonomy (NCBI): domain Eukaryota; kingdom Metazoa; phylum Arthropoda; class Insecta; order Hemiptera; family Aphididae; genus Chaitophorus; species Chaitophorus viminalis. The sequence continues at coordinate 16,152 of JAIPRK010001840.1, forward strand.
TTCTATTTCCAACATACCGATTGATCAATTAATGTGATAAAAATTTTTAAAACTGATTTAAATTCGTTATTACGTCTACCTTAAATCGACTTTCCCACTTTTTTATTTTGTACACCAAATTTCCATAAAATAGAATTAAACAATTTGTAAACATAAAAATCAACAAAAGTTAGTTTTTGGGGTTAAGTATACAATTTAAAAAAATGAGAAAGTCGATCTAAAGAAGACTTAATTACGAATTTAAATCAGTTTCTAAAATTCTTATCGCATTAATTGATTGATCGATACGTTGGAAATAAGAAACGTCTAAATTCCTATATTGCGCATTTGATGGATAGAGACAGAAAATCATGGCTTACATTCTCCTTAGTTCTTGATAACCACAATATGAATCGATGAAACTACTTGCAATATAGAAAAGTTTTTAGTTATATTTAATTAAGTAGCCCATGAAAATAATTTACCTGTATTATACTAGAAATATCCTGTTAGATCATAAACATGTTTATGACACCCATAATAGAATGATCATAGAAAAATGATATTTTAAAGAATGTCAAAGAACATATTACTGTTGTGTAATATGCATTTTAACAAATGTCATATTATAGTTTATTCAATAGTTCAATGCAAAGTGTATAATATTATTTATTGTGATTTCAAAAAATGTTTACGAATCATGATATTACAATATAGTGTTTAAAGAAAAATAGTTTTTAGTATGATGATAAATGATAATATAATAACAATTTAATAGATTACAAGAAATATTATATAGATGAAAAACCATCCTATTTATTGATGCTTATAAATATGTTTGAAAAAAAATTCACCAGAAAATATATTATATATTATATAAAATGTTTTATACTATTATACGAACTAAGTAATATTATTTATTAATTAATTCATACTTTGAAATTAATTTATACTTGTATTATTATTTTAAATTTTATCCTAAGTAGTAGGTACTAGTACTAGGATACTAGTCATATAATTCACTATCATCTACCAATAATAAGATATGTTAAATAAATGTATTGAGCGTAATAAAATATTTATTATAATTTTAAATTTACATTTTACAGTAGTATGATATTATATTATTATTACAGTATCATAAATATTATATACTTCAAGGCGTAATGATATAGGCAATTTATTCGTATCTAAGTATAATTAATCACATCGCTTATTTGCTACAACAATGACATAACACAAAAAACATTTTTAACTATAACCATATTATTATCATTATAAAATAAGGAGTTACTTTTTTATAATTTTTTTAAGTTTTTTATGATAAATGTAATATCGTCACAATTGCCACTTAGTGGCCAATTTTGTATGTTTACTTATGTCGTTCTTACATTATAGAAAATAACACCAATACTATTATTATTTGTAAGAAACTCAAAACTAACGACTTTGGATTCACTCCGCGTGGTCCAGATGATTGTAATTTCTTTTGGATAAATTACAGACCCTTTGAAGAAACTGTGGAACTTACTGAATTTTTCCTGCAGTGCTGTAATGAGTGTAAATAATAATTATTTTGTAATAAAATATGTCTGAGAGTTTAATGTCGAACATTTAAAAAATCACATATTGATCAATAATTACTTTAGTCACATACATAATAATAATATGCAGGTTTTCGTAAAAACATAAAATGATGTATTATCATTAAAAAAAAAAAAATAAAAATAATTATAATAGTTGTATATAATAATATATGTGTAATATGCTTCAAACATTTTAGTTCGAAATAAAAAACACATTTACATTTGTTTGGACATTTTGTTTATATATTTTATACTGTAACTAATGATACTTATAATTTATTAGAATATATCACAAAAACATTTTACAATTCGACAAAGTTGTCGAAAATAATTATGAATCATTTGTTAATGGCCAACGGGACATAATATGGCACAGTGATTTGGCACAGTAGTATTTTGAAGACTGTTAAGCTGCAACGCTTACTAGTTTCTAATGGTTTTTGATAATATATGGTTGACCACTTGAGAATTTAATAACGAAGCCATATTTTCAAACTACATGTTCTCATTCATTAACATATTGATAAAAAACACAGATACAGTTTTCTCAATACATTTAATTATCAAATAGTTGCTATGGATTAAACGAAAATAAAGTTATAAATGATGAATTTAATGTCTTCAATGGTATAATAAACAGAAAATTTTCGTTCTACAATAAAATTATTATTGGGTTGTTATGTTTAAACATCAAACCTATTGAAAAAATCCCCTGTTTATAGATTGTAGATACCAGTTTACAAGTATGAGACTTTTGTTGTGTTTATTTTTTTTTATATTATAAGATTAACCATCAGTATACACAACAATATATCGTTAAAAAAAGACCATAATATTTAAAGATTATTAGTATTTTAAAAAGTTTAATATTTTTATCTAAATATGTATTAACTCCCGACATTTTCTTTATTATAACATGAATTATTTTCGATTCAGGCTTTTAAGAGTGAGTATTCAACATTTTGTTAAAGTAATTGATTTGGTAAATACGAAAATAAGACGTTGTGATGAAATATTGATTACATCGAAGTGTAATTTTCTTGTAGAATTAGTTGTACGTATATTCTACATTCAATTCTAGTAAATTTTGAACAATCACATGATATATCTCTAAAGTATTAAGTCACATTTTTAGTTTTTAACATTTAGGTAACAATAAATTGGCTGAATCAAATATTCCAATAAAATTAAAACTATATACAATTATTTAAGATTAGCTCTGAATATAGTGTACTATCTGCGAAAATAATAAGTGCTCATTTTATGAAAACTAATATAAATAACTGTGGAATGAAAATTAATATATTTGAATTAAAATAAATATGGTGAAAATCAAAATATGAACGGTAAGTCTATATTTTTAAAAAAAATGTCGCAGTATGAAATGTTTATGTAAATTTAATACCCATCATTAATATTTAAGAAAAAAAAGAATAGGATGTAAAAAAATCGAATATTTCAAATGCCTATAAGTAGCTTAAAAATCATTATAATATTTTGAAAAATATATGATATAAAGGAAATACCAATCTTAACAGCTGGTACAAATTTCAAGTTTCTACGACTTATACTTTTTAAATTATAACAAATATTTAAAATCATTTGAGAATAGATATTATTTTATGCTATTTCGTAAAAATTAAAATTTCAAACGGTCATAAATTTTTTTCCTTTAAGTCCAGAAAAATTTTTTTTATAGATTTTTGAAAAGTAGCTTATGGATAACCTAGTGTTAAAATTTTGAATCTTAAGTATAAACAGAATAAATGTTATAAATTTTTATCTACAAAATAACTTGCAAATTAGCAATTTGAAACAAGCAACTTGAAAGCAACTTGAAAAAGTTGAATTTTTGACTTACCCAAGTACCATCTACATTAATTTTCCTTTCAGAAAAGTTGCTGTTCAAGAAAATCGAAGCATTTTTACTACCAAAAAAGGTGTCCTCAGACACAAAAAAAAAAACACACATCATTGTAAAACCAATAGATTCCATCACTCTGTGTCTCCGTTTAGAATCTAAAACCATTGTACAACTAACTCAGAACTTAAATTATTGTTCTATTATAAATTATAATAGTACTTAATACTTTTTTTCAGTCCTAATAACTAATAAGTAATAATAACTCTTATATTATTGATGATTTCAATATAGGTTTCAGTATTATATCATGTGCTTATATTATACCAAGAACTGATTATCTAATATTCATTTTTGTACATATATAATTCAATTTATGTCAAAAATAGGTGAAGCTCCTTGGTCGGATTAGAATGATTAGATAGAGGGATATATGAATAGTATGTATTGTTCTTTTAAACTTAAAACCAATGTACCGTTTCTTTCGAATAAATTAACCTGAGTAAAAGAGGTCGGGTGACGGGTTGAACAGTTCATACTTCTAAAGATAATTGATATAGTCGTAGTAGAACCAAATTTCTTAATAAGATAAGTTTAACTTATAAGTTTTTAACTTTTATAAAAAAAAGGCATCTAGGCAGGTCAGTCAATGTCCTAGATATTGTGAAGAAAAACTTTTGAATTTTATCTTTCATATCGAAATTGAGAAATTTAAAAGCAACACTTTTGAAAACCTCTGTTTATATGTCTAACTTTGGTTGATATTTACTGTACAAAAGTTTGACAAACAGATAAATGTAATAAAAAAAACTCAAACTAACAAATTTTTCGTTTCGATCAACTTCTAATAATTATTAATAAATTTAATACTAAAGAGAAATAATTTCAGATTTTACGCGTCGTTTGAAAATATACCATAGGATCAAAATATTGCAATATGAAATATTATATTTCAGTTTTTGTGATGCAATTTAAATCTTAGTTGAATTTACTTTATTTGTCGGGCTATTCGACAAGAAGAAAAAAAAACAAAAACAACACGTAAACGATTTCCGGAATCCAGTAATCAGTATCCATACGTTTTTGTTTTCCGCGTTTTCGACGACTCCATAAACGTAGAAGACGATAATAATTTGAAAACAATATTTATAAACGTCATCATAGTGTTTTGTTTATTTTTTACTATTGCGGTTAAAATACATACTAGTTAACAAATTAATTATACAAAATAAAAATTATTCGTAAAACGCACACCGGTAACGTGAATGATATCAGTCCAATTATCATCAGTACCATAACACTTGAATGCTTACATAACTTATTTACACATACATGTATACATATATATATTTATAAAAACGCAGTTATATACAATAATAATATGTATGGTTAAGTCACGCGTCGCCGTCTGAAAACAAAAACGAATAATATCGTTGTTAGATAAGCGAGAGAAACGGGTAGGTATATATGCGTGGCCGAACGGTGCGGGTGTGCATGTATTGTGTTATTACCTCGCTGCAGGTTTTTACCAGCCACTAAGCCATTTGGACCACTTGGGTTCGTGATAGATGTGCTTGATCTTGTACACGGGCACCGGGTACGGTCTGTCTACTGGCACGGGGACTTTCTTCTCGATGTGCACTGGGTAGGGTTTGTCCACGGGGTACGGCACGGGTTTCTCGACCGGGTACGCTACGGTCTTGATGACCGGCACCGGGTAAGGCACTTGGACGGGTACAGGTTGCGGTACGCCGACGGCCACGGTCCTGTACACGGGCACGGGCACGGGAATGGCGCGGTTGATCTCGACGTGTTGCGAGATGACGTGTTCGGGTCCGTATGATGGTGCGTAAGCGGGTCTGGAAAAACGGATTAGATGATGAGTATACAACGGGGGAAGAGGAGAAAAATATATTTATAATAATAATAATAATAATGAAAAATAAACAAATCGTGCGGTCTTGCAGCACAGGAATTATAATATTATTATTCTTATTATTATTATGGTTTCCCCTCCCCCCACCACTGTTACGTTTTTTCACATGGTAATTATTACCGTCCAGACGACCACGGACGTTTTCACGGATTTGTTCTCGTGGCGGCGGCGGCGGCGGTAAACGATGAAGTAATAATTGGTCGCGGCCCACTGTCAACAATGCACTCGATTTCCGTCCGTCGGCGGAATCGATTACGCGCGCATACAGACTGCTGCGAGTTTTACCATGAAAACGTGTCCGGTCTCCGTGGCCAAAAACCGTTGTTACGTGGGCACCAAGTGACCGATGTAATTATGGTATAATAATAATAATTATTATTATATCTAGTGCCGTGCGTAACGAGGTATGAGTATGCGACGAGAAGAACGCGACATTGGCCAAACATCGGCCGCACGATCCGACACAACGGCTTAACTGAGACCCACGAATAGATAGATAAAGTACATACCTAGATTTTATATTATTATGATGCGATGATGATAAAAAATGCTATATCCATCGTAGAAACGTGTATTTTACAACATTATTTACATAATCATCGTTTTATTTTCTCTCTCCTCCTTTCCCGTCACTCATCGTCGTTTACGATTTTACCGGGATATTTTTTCTTCCCAATTTTATTTTCCTCTATACACGCGTTATGCGCGCACGTGTAAAAAAATGAATTTCGATTATTCACAGTTTTATACATACAGTATATATTATAGTCACACCACCACTGCTGCTCGACTACTATATCTCCCCGGACGCGATTAATACTATGCAGTAAAAACAACAATACAGGGCCGTGGAGAGAAATCAAAGGCCCCGTCGCCCCGGGGACAAACTAATCCACCCCGTCCACACACACACACACACACACACACACAGTCAAGTATTAAACTTGTCACTAACATCCAGACTATTTGAAAATAGTAATTAGGTTATTCCTCGAAAATGTTACTTATCTACGTCAACTCACACTTATATTGCAGTGTTTCGTTTCAATTCACTTTATTGCAGATTTGTTAACGATAATGTTATCATTAGTGTGGTATAATTATTTAGATACGAATTATTAACATGAATCATGTCGGTGTCCCATTAATAACTCGAATATCGGTCCCTGGTGGACTTGGCCGGGCTACGGGACTTCTCCGAGACCCGCGGGTCCCAGCTGCTTCCCCCCAATCGCACGGGCTTGAAACGACAAACAACAACTACAACGACAGCATTAAAGCGTATAGACTTACCCGGCAGCAGGTAGATACGCAGAAGGTCCGTATCCGTAAGCGGCTGGTGCAGCGGCGATTCCGATCGGGGCAGCAGCTGCAGCGTAAGCGGACGGACCGGCAGCGGCGTAAGCGGTGGGCGCGGCATAAGCCGACGGGACTGAGCCGTAAGCGACCGGTGCCGATACGTCGGCCGCAGCTATGGCGGCGGACGGCGCGTAAGCTTCCGCGCTGGGCGCGTACGACTCGGCGGCTGCGGCCACGCCGGACGGAGCGTACGCCTCTTCGGTGTCACCGTAATCCTCGCCGACCACGCTACGTTTACTGGACTGGTGGTTTTCTTCGGCCTGCTGCTGCTCCACCTTTTGCGTGTGTTCTTCGATCGCGTTCTCTGCGCACATGGCGAACGCCGTGAAACCCACTAGAACGATGAGCACCTGTAAAGCATGACGGTGAAAAACACGTGGTCTAAAATGGCCGAGCGCACGCCAAAAGAGCAAAACCGCACGATATAGTCATCGCTTTTTATAAATGGAAAACAATTTGTTTAAAAGCAAAACTTTTTTCGTTTGTTTTATCAATGTGGGTATATGCAATATTATTCTCTATGTTATATTTTTAACAAAACTATATTGGGCTGACTAACACTGTTTAAAGCAGTTTTGCTCTTACCCTTATAGACGTCTCGAAAACAATATTACAATATTTAGGTATTGCTATTGGATGGGCACGACACTGCACAACTCGTTGCACGTTGCACCGGCCCTTTGCTCAGTGAATATACTAAATATCCGCTCTACTATCATACCGATACATAGATTATACACCACGTGTTATCATAGTCGAATTTCATATTATACAGTGGAATAGACCGATGTTATACCGTTGCGATGGTATTCCATAGGTCGATGTTTGGACAAAATTTTACCAAAGCTGACAACAGCGATATTCAAATTGGTTTTTCAACGTTTCATTCTATAATTTTACTTTAATAAATCAACCATTGATTTAAGTAAAAAACATATAAACTGTTCGTATTTATTGATGAATAATTATGAAACGTCAAACTCTTGGTTCAAAGAACTATTGAATGCACATAGCATAATATAAATATAATATTTTAATGATTTTTTTTACGAATCTAAATTACTTTTAAATACTTTTTTAATAAAATTGTAAATTTATATTGTATTGAAAATAGTAATGAAAAGTACATGGCTTTACGTTACCTATTACAAAATCTCATGTTTCTATTAAAAGAAAAAAAAATTGATAGAAATCGCATAACTATTCTTGATCTTTATTCATCAAATACCTACGACACTTATTTGATGTTGAACTAGTGTTTGTTATGAACATTTGAGAGTTTAACGGTTGGAATTTATGGATGAAAAAAAATATCACGATGCGTACGATTAGGTTTAACATTTTTTCACTCAGAAATAATATATACAAATAATATAGTTAGTAAAATAATAAAAACTCACGTGTATTTTCATTTTTAAAAATTCGAATCCGTTGTTTTTGTTGATAACAGAATATATGCGTTTAACTATTTGACGGTATATCCGTTGGTGGTTCACACTGTGGCGTGTGCTGCTGTTGACTGACGATTTTCACGGAGCAATCGGATTATATATACCACTTTGACGGTACATATTTTTCTATAAGACTTTCTCCAGGGCAACCAGGAGACTACCGGGGACCATCCTCTGTAACACTCCGGATAAACCGGTCGTTTGCGGAACGATTCCGATCCCTTGTCAACAGACAGCTGTATACCTGGTGTAGGTATATGACCTATGGTGATGTGAATATGTGACATAACTACCCGTAGAAACCGGTACCGATCCACGACTGATTAGGAACTCGGTGCATTCGCAGTTCGCATTATGAAATCATCGCTTTTGACAAAAATACGTCTAACAAAATTATTGCATTGTTTGGCCTATAAAGATGAAAAATATTAACAAATTTGATTCAGTCAAATTCTTTCCCATTCCTTTAGATTTGGAAACAACTGAAGAATTAACAGCTTGATAAATAAAACTAATAAATCTTATGGTAATTTCCATAATCTTATGGTAAATAAAATCACGTTATCTCTGTAATAGTTCAACTTCAATATAATCAATCTTTTGGTTGTTTCTGAAGTCGATATTTATAATTTAATCATAAAGGCTTAAAATTGAACATTTTAATTTTTATATATAAAAAATTAAAAGTATTAAATTATGTAAAAATTAATATCATACATTCGTATCTATTGGCTATTGTTGTGTAAATAGTATGGTATAAGTGAGCCGAGAAATAAAAAATAATTTGGATTTTATTAATATTATAAATTATAATATGTACAATCGTTTAAATATATTATCTATTTAGCCAATTAAGTCATTTAGGTTAATCCGTCTAAATTGTAGGTAAATCATTTTACTATACTTATATTATATACATACATAGTAAAAAAATATATAGTAAAATATATTACATTTTGTTCATAATATGTTTTTTTTTTTTTATTAATATTTGGGATATAAAATAATATTTTTTTATTAGTAAGATATTTTTTTTGTTATAAAACGATGGATATTTTAATAATACGTTATGCAATATATACATCTTAAAAACTATCATTTTATACATTGCTAAAAAGTTTAAAAAAAAAAACATTTTTTACTAGTGGGATGGCTACTTTTAAGTATGGTTTGGTTAGTGCCTTCTAGAAAATGAGTATGTAAATAATGTATAATCTTACCAAATTCTGAGGACAAGCATCCGGTTTGTGTTTAACTGATTTCAATAAGTTGTTTATAAAAACAATGAAAGTACTTCGGATTCAGAATTATTTTTCTTTTAAATTTTATTATTTAAAAAAGTGTACAGTTTGAATATTATCAATTCTATGTAACGTTATTTTAGATAACGATTAAAATTCAATTATAGCGAATTTTTTTTAAAAAAATTTGTCATAATATCAATTTAATTGATTTTAATATATAGAAACATTTGAAGAAAAAATGAGCAATTTTAGTTTTATAACGTATTAGGTATTACAATAGGTATTAAAATATGAAAATTGAGTTACATATGTATACGAGTACAAAACCATTTTGGAATCATTTTATTTTAAACATGGGCAAACGATTGTTGAATGTTGAAAAATTAATAAAACAACAAGTGAACTTTAATTATTTTAATTTATAATATCTAAATAGAGATGTTATCCCAATAGAAAAACAAAAATTTTAAAATATAAATTTAGTACATGAAATAGTTAAAAAAAAAATCTAAATCATTAAAAATGTTATTATTAATTATTATTTATATAATTAATATAATTTATAATCATGTTTTATAATTTTTCAATAGGTTTCATTTTCGTAATACAATACCATATAAAGTCAATCGTAATTAAGGAGAAAATAACATCTGTACTTACAGGTTATATTTCTACTTACTATTGTTTAAAAACTTCCATAAAATGTTTTTTAATTGTAATGCATAAGTTTCTTTATTTAAACAGTTATATATTATATATTCCGTTATATATTATATCAACTTAACTAATTTATAAGAAATGTATGTTAGATGTTTTTTGGTTTTATTAATTTATTAAATGAAATGATTTATTAAAATTAAAGTATTAGATAGTATTGCAAAAAAAAAAAAAAATAATGATATCTATAGACTTTTTAAATAAGTAAAATAAAATATCAACTCCTATAAACATTCCAGTGATACATATATTATTATAATCTACATTATTTATTAAATCATTTTATTAATTCTTATTGTATTCAATCTTTCACTCTCTTTTGAACATAAGTTGTTATTATTAAAATAATTATTATTACTTTTGTTATCCATTGCAGTACCTACAAATATTGTTTATACAAGTAATATTTATAATATATATTATATATTATAAAGATATATATCATTTTTGAGTCGTTATGCATTCTTGGTTTTAAATTCAAAAATAAAAATTCAATATTGACATATTGGTGTTAAAATGTTAAAATAATTATTCCTTTTTAATAGAAGTATAGAAAAATTACACTTCTACATAATATTATTTTTTTATAAATTGTTATATGGGTACATAAAATTAGAGTTGTTTTCGAAATGTTTAAATATGCGGACCATTCATAAAAATAAATGAAGAATACACTCACGACTCACATAGTCACATGTATATTACTACGTTTTTATAAGAAATTTCAATTAAATAATTTATATTTAAATAATTAAATATTATACTTATGTAATATATTATGATTTAATAGAGTGTGGAAATTATAATTGATAATAATTTCATAATTTTGTACTTTTTATCTTATACATAAATAATAATATAATATAAATTATTTTATAAGTACACCTACATAATATGTTCTAATATTTTTGTTCACAAAAAATATTCTTGAGACTATAATATTTCATGATTCTCTCGTAGGTTGAAAGTTGCTAAAAAAAGGTATTAAATAAGTACCTTGAAATAATATTTTTGAATTTTCACAAGTTTTTAAAAATGTTAATAACATATGAATCTAGAATATAAATATTTTTAACAGTTTTTTTTTTTTTATAGTTTTAGTATTATTACTTTCACAAATTACTTATTTTAGATTTCTGTAGACGTTATATAATTTACAGTCAAATAATGAAATAAATAATCAAATGAATACACTAAAATAATAATATTATTTTACTTCATGAAAAATTCATCAGAAATAAATCATCAGAAAAATTGTCATAATCTTGAGTTCGTTGTGATTTATAAATATGAATGGTTATTTTTCTGTTTTGATATTACTTTTCAAACAAGTAGTAATGCTGTGTTGATTTTTGTTGTAGACAATGAAACATAAGGATTACTTAGGTCTGTCTGTATTTTATTATTTGTAAAGCGAATACGACTCTTCAACGGTCCATTCAAAACCCCACCATTGCCTGTTAGTTATAAGTTACAACTTTAATTTAGGTTTAATTGCACATTTTTACTAATCAGTTTTTGTTAAAATATTTGAGTAAAACAATCAATGATTCAAATTTTATTTGATAATCTTTGTTGTTGTAAAATACTTAAACAAATATAATAGATCACAAAATCCCTATTACACACAATTCGAAAATTGAAAACACATAATAATCAATAAGAAATATTACATATTAGTGTGAATAAAATAAAACTGTTAAATATGCATGAAAAAATTATTTTAAATAAAATATTTATTAAAAAAAATAATTCTATAATAAAATATTTTCTTATCTTCGTGTGCGTATTTTATATCCCCAGTTATTGATCTTAGGTTATACCTGAGAGACTAAAAAACTGTTTATACCTACAAATATACTAATTTATTTAATTTGATATTAATCCAAACTATAAAAATATAATATTTTTTTCTAATATTATAGTAAACAATTGTATTTATTTAAAAAATGTCTTAAAAAACAAAAAAAAAAACATTGAAATATGCAAAAGTGTGCACTGAAATTGTTTTCTTTTTTAAATCATTATGTCATAAAACAAAGTTGTGCTCTTTTAGCATACCATACGATCAACTAGAATAAGTATGCAAATGCATACAAATCCGTTCTCTATAATTCTATATATTACTAATATTTGTCGTATGGTTGTAAAACATTCATAGATATATTATGATATATGATACATGAGTTTTAGGGTGATAATAGTTATTAATGTATCCCTCTAATGAAAATGAATGAATTTACAAAATGTACAAAAAATTTACATCGTCATCGTTATAGAAAAAAGGTAATATATAAGTAAATGTATTAAATACTAATTTTGTGTATTAAATTTATACCCTTTTATTGAATTGAATTATTATAATAAGTGTAATATTACTTTCAAAATAACTGTAAATTAATACCTTCCAAACAACATTATTAATTACAATATAGTATGGAATTAATAAGAATAATGGATTTACGTATATTACTTAATTGTATTTAAATATACCGTTTTCGTAGAAAATAAAACTATAAAATATTTAAAAATATAGGAGTAAGATCTCATATTTAAATTGATTTATTCCTGAATCTAATTTTAGGATCATTAATATTTTTTATAAAAATATAATATATAATATTTATCCAAAAATTTATAATTCTAAATAATTTATTATGTTATTAACTACGTATGTAAATATTTAATTATATACAACAATATAATTATTATTTAATTCTAATTTTTTACAATTTCGTAAAATAAATTAAATCGGATCATATCTGTTTTAATGTGAATTTCTATAAAAATATTATATAAAAAAAAAAAATTACATAAAATCAATATATTCTGTTGAAAAAAAAAAATGTTGCTTATCTATTTGAAAACTTGTCGTGTAGTATTACCAAATCAGCTTTCTATCAGCGACATTAAGCTTGTCACCGTGCGAATTAAAACACAGCGACATTTCCCGTATAAAATGAGTTGTGCCTCATTCAATTTCGCTTACTGAAATATCATAATAAAATACAATCACATAGTGGCATAATTTACATAGGTATACGCGTTTAATATACTGCCATTAAGTCATTATGTGGTTTTATGAATGGCATCCCTACTTCTAGTTTTACAATAAAAGGTAGAAAAAAAAAATATTAAGATATTTTATTTACTCGTCTCTCGAGTGGTTATGGACAGCTCGTTGTGGATAGGAGTAATACAAAAGAAAACATCCAGGAATAAAAATCGATTACAATAATCAAAAGATACATACAATATTTAAAAAACAGAAACGTTACAATATTAATAAAAACAGAAACGTAAGACCAATAGGTAGCAGCCGCATAATATCACACGAGGCTGGCCGAACTGGTTTTCGCCAAAATACGTAGTACATATTACCTATACCGAATTTATTAGCATGAATATATATAAGGCACGACGAACATTTCCAAAATCATGTGATTTCCCTAAGACACTATCCACTTTCTACTATAATAATAATTTATCAAATACGTTAAGTCTCAGTATTTCGTAACTTTTTTCAATTTGCCAACCAAAAAATTAGTTCTATCACCAAGTAACATTTATTCTATACCTAACACGTCATATTATATATTATTATGTCATCAGTAGCTTTACTAGCCATCAACTGTACGAGTAAATGATAGAAAACCGTTAACCATTGTTGTTTGTTAAAATACCATTTAATATTAATATTAAATTTAAAGCTTCTATATGGATTCAATGATGTGCCTATAGTTTTTATGATAAAAATGGTGGAACATTGAAAATAAATTTTACTGAAATCTGGTTAAGACGAATCGTCTTAAATTTAGTAAACAATACGAATATTTACAGCATATACTATTACACATTATAGAAAACCAAACATATATATATATATATATATATTATTGTTTAATATTAAATACGAACTACATAAAAAGACAAACAATTATTCATTGTTTGAACTACATTCCTTAATCCTTACCACGCTCTCTTGTTACGGTTAAAATATAATTTCAGGGCCCTGAAAACCCTTCCTGAATTACTTAAATATAACCAGGTTTCCCAACCCCATTACATTTTAGTATAGTTATATATAATATACACTTATAATTTATATATATTATATATTTATAAGTATACAAAAATCCCTCATATAGTTTTTTTTAATGTAGAATCATTTATAGATAACGCGTACATGAAATGTTTATTTTTCATCTCAATTAGATAATTTACACGGAGCTATCTAAATACCAAGCACATTACTGAACACGCGTAAATATTTTTGAAGACCAGTATGATTTTACGTTGCACTGCTGCAGATCGAATAAATACTTAAGATTTTTGTCCAATAAATTTATTTTGTCTAATTTAAGTCAATTTAAATATTTTTTTTATAGTCACTTAGATAAAGAGAGAGTTAAAAGAAAATTATATTTTATGAATTATCTTCTATATTCTGTTTTTGAATGTTGATATAGTCATCAATTTAGTTTTTAATCAACTGACTAAATTTTAATCACAAAAATAAGAGGAAAATAATATAGGTACGCTAATTAAAAGTATTAAATTTTATTAAAAACATGAATCCTAAAACCAAACTCAAAATGCACATTATAATTTAATAAAATATAATGCTGTTTGTACTGTTTGTAGTATTATTTACTTATGTTTAGGTAGTTAAGTATATACTATATTATAATAATTATGTTTACCTACTTCAATGTATATATCGATTATTTATAATGTTTATCTATAACGTATTATGTATTATATCTTATTGGCTATTGTCATTGTATAAATAAAATTAATTTTGACGACGGATTTGAAATCCAAACCTATTTTATTTTATTGTAAAATTGTTCTAAATTGTGACTGATTTAATTTCTAATTGCCTATAGAGCTTGATCAATGCAGTAATAAGTAAAGTAGCGATGAACAAATAACAGAATTGGATCTTAATCACTGTACTTTAAATATAAAACTAAAAATTCATTTTTAATTACATAGATATTTTAAAATATTAAAATTAAATTTGATAACGAAACTATTTAAATCTACGCATGGTAGAAAAAACTTAAAAAACCAATAAAATATTTATTTATTTATTATTTATTTATATTGTATTTATAAATGTATAATTCAGATTGAAACCAAAACAAAGAAAATTATACTGTAAAACAGTTAAGAATAAACGATAAATAAATCAATGTACAAGACATATTATATTATATATAGATAATAAAAATACTTCATATCTTCATATTATTAAAATTGGACTGATTGAAGATTCATTTGAAATAAAATATCAAAATATTATTTAATATGTTTAATATTAATCTTATATATTTTAAATCAATACGGTGATACATTGTACTTGTTTTTCATGAATAGATTATGAGTGATTTAACTTCATTATTATTCATGTTAAATGACTATATTGTTACAGCATGAAATAAATGCATATTATTTAATAAAATATAACTTAAATATTTAAATATAACAATGATGAATGAATCACTTGTGAAATTTTGTTACAACAAGTTATACTCCATTTCAGTGAATATCTCTAAAAGAACGCAGGTTTCGCATAGAAACCGGATCTGCAAGATGTAACAAGCAGCTATTCCAAATGCTTTTTAGTATATTTTATATCAATGAAAAATATGTTCCTATAAGTTGAAATATATTGTACATTGTTTCATGATTTCCGGTGTCGTCATATGTTGTATAATATGTTATATATTAATATAATTCTATTCGATATCAATTATTATCAATGTATTTAACTTCTGAACTACTTTATAATACGTTCAAATATATTTTTATTTATGATAGCTTAAGTGTTACTTAAATATACACTTATATTTTAGTGAAAATATACATTATTTTATAATTATAAAAAAGAAAATAGTTGTACAAGAAAAGCAAAAAAAAAAAAATGAAGAGATTAGTGATGATCATATATGATAAAAGATAATGTTTTACAAGTACCTACTTAATATTTCACATCATTTATAAATTATTAGCATAGAAAATTTACTATAGGGCATATAGGTGTAATAGTGCATATTGCACTTCGTCAGATTATTTATATCGAGTATGTCATAAATATAATTAACTTAAATTAAAAATCCAAGACCCAGATTACCAATATCAATTATTATCAATATTTTGGTTTTGATTTTAGCCCTGGGAACAAATTTGATCAATAACAGAAAAAGAGAAAAATAGAATTATAAGATGACAGCAGATAAAATTCTTCGATATATAATTATACGAAAATAAGGAAGCGTAAACAATGTTTTAAAAATCTGTATAAGTAAAATAGTACTTAATAAAAGTGAGTCATCGGGAAGAATTAGATTCTTTGATGACATCTTAAATGATCAAAGTATTTTGTTTAACATAAAAAAAATCAAATTCGTGACATTGTATCATATGTTAAGGTTCTATCATGAGAGAATAAAATATATAAGTCAAGTAAATTAGTAAATTGTGCCTATGCCCTATATGATGGTAAAATGGAATTACTTCCTCACATGTTAATCTGTACTACGTATGTAAATAATAACAATCGATAACGATAATATTTAATGAAACTCTATTACATAAGAAGTTAATTAAAAAGACCTCGTTTCTCGCTGAGCTGAATATTGGAGAGCATTATGTTGTCTATGATATGGAATATAAACGCTGCAAGATTAATTACTATTAAAAATGTTAACAATTTAGTTTCGAAATTATTATTATAGGAAGAAGATCGGATAAAAATGAAAGGAAAATGCGGTTAATTGTTGTTTAATAATAATAGTTTCAGGTATAATGTAGAAAAATGTGGTTACTTAGTGTTGCAACCATCTAATACTTATTGTATGCGATGACATGACGACAATAAGAAGAAGATTAAACATTTTGATTATCATATCAAGATTTCCAACAGTATATAAAAGCTCTGATGTATTCTAATCCGAAGTACTAACACTTAGACTCTCGATTAGTTACAGTGATCATTTTCTTATACCGGTTCAATACTTCAACAACATGAAATCTTTGGTGAGTAAATTTAAAGCAAATATTATTTACTTTTTTAAACCATATTTATTTTATAATATAAGCTAGTACTTACCTTCATGATACTCAAATATAAGTGTTTAAGTTATAAAAAATATGTGTAGTTTAATATTTTTCTATTTTTAATATTTATTTGGAAATAAAATTAAAATTTTGTCAGCACAGAATATATATTTCTAAATTTTGTTCCGTTTCTCAAAAGTTACTCCAAAAAGTATCTACATTTGTTATCAATAATGGTCTATTATGGGTACCTTAAAAATAACTTTTATGTAAAAATCGATCATCTAAAGCGCACAAGCCTTGGCAAGTCTAATGGCAGTGGTTTTTATGATATATTTATGGATTAGGCTACATATCAAGTATTTAATTAGAAAAATAATTAATCTATAACATATGTTTATGTAGTTAAAAAAAAGGCCCGGTCAAAATAAGGTGTGTGGAGAATTTGGTATTATAATAATAAAGTTTAATAAACATAACCATATAACTTAAAAATTGTTTATTCAAATATCATCTTGAAGAAATATTTTATCATATAAGTATATGCTTATATTTATATAGTTTAATTACCATAAATCAATAAATTTATCAAATTATAATTTAAAAAATTATGTTTATAATATAATTTTCAATCTTTATATTATTATAACGCGTTATAGGCAGTAGGCACCTACGCATTTAAAAGTATGAATACGTTTTTATTATTAATATAATTTATATCCATTATTTGGAGTTGGCACGTGTTTAAATTTCATTCTTTAAACTTATACCATAGGTAATCATGATGACTTTAACATATGTAGCCGATATTTATAAATAATATTGTATTTAATTTTCCTCCATTGATGTGTAAATAATATTATATAGGATTATCTCAGTTTCCTCTATTAAATATATAGAAAAACGGTTTGTCCTGTACTCATGTATACTAAATTAAATAACAATAAATTCGAAAATGTAGTCCCTTGACCCACATCACTTAGTTTGTGTTAATAATTCTTAAATTAACAAATATATTATTATAAAACTATTATGACATTTTTATATGACAACGATCGGTCATACCCATGAATCATATGTAGTTATTTGTATCTTATGATTTATATTTACACAGAATTCTTTACAATACAAGAGATAATAAAGTTTATACAATTTTTGGTCCAAAATCATAAAATATAAAAAATGTATATTATGTTTAATATAAGTACAAATACGAGCTTTGAAAATAAAAACTCATACACGTTTTCGTGCAAGTTCAGAGAAATACATAGTTTTAGTATACCTAAAAAACCTCCGCAAAAACACTTTTCGATCCCATAACCTTTCATGATACTGATGGTAGGTAGATATATAATATATTGAACGACATAAAAACGAAAAATTAATATTATTCATTTGTTAATTAATAATATTACATATAACGACGTAAATATTAGCAGTAGTAAGTATAGGTGTAATAATAATATTGTCTTATTTTCCAAACATTTCGACGGCGGCTTTTATTTCCTAGGTAATCATAGTCATGGTCGTCGTATCTGTAGCCGCGGCTGCTGAAATAAAGAGCCCTCGAGCGGTCAAGGACGAGAAGCGCGAAATCTCGTCGTACAGCAACGGCGGCGGCGCAGTCGTCGTGCAAACATCGCCGACCCCGCAGCCCGCACTGTCCGCGTCCAACAACGTGCCAGCGTACCAGCCGAGCTATTTGCCCACTTGTGTGGTACAACCGTACGGCAACCCGTCGGTGCCGGCGTATTACCCCGGTGCAGAGTCGTACGTGCCAGCAGCACCGCAATACCAGCCGTCGGCGCAATATCCGGCCGCTTATCTACCGTCGTCGGCCCAATATCCGGCCACCTATCAACCGTCGTCGGCGCAATATCCGGCCACCTATCAACCGTCGTCGGCGCAATATCCGACCACCTATCAACCACCAGTGCCGCAATATCCGGCCGCCTATCAACCGTCGCAATATCCGGTCGCGTACCTGCAACCGTCGCAATATCCGATCACCTATCAACCATCGCAATATCCGGTCGCGTACCAGCCACAGCAGCAGCAGTATCCTGTCGCGTACCAGCCTCAACAAGTCTCCGCGAGCCCGGCTCCGTATTCTTACAGTTATTTCAGTACGTCGCCCAACAATGCCAACAGCAACGTGGCCGCGATGGCCACGAAAAAGTAGAATACGGACCGACGACGGCTGCACACCGGTATAATATAATACCAATAAGCATATACCTATAATATGCAATATAATAATAATCGTATAACAATAATAATAATATATTATGATGTATGTCTGTGCAACGAAATTAATAAACGCAAACAGTTTTTAAGATGAAACAATATTCGTTTATTTAAACACATTATAACGTATTAAGTTGGTCATGAGTAAATACAATAATGTAATACACGTTGCATATTATATATTATATTCATGCAGTAATATAATGTGCTATTGCTGCCGTGCTGCAGGCCACTAGAGCGGGCGCACGTCAGTCGTGTACGACGCACTCATCTCAGTAGAGGGACGGGGCGAAGTACGGGGCCTTGTAGATGGGTGCGTGGTAGGGGAGGGGAGCGTGGTAGGAGATCGGGACGTGGTAGGGAAGGGGTGCGTGGTAGGAAATCGGGGCGTGGTAGGGGAGGGGTGCGTGGTAGGAGAGTGGGGCGTGGTAGGGAAGGGGAGCGTGGTACTTGAGTGGCGAGATGATGGATGGTGACAGGGCCAAAGGGGCGGCCGGGTAGGTGAGCGGCGCGTGGTAAGCGGCCGGATATCCGTAGCCCAGTCCGTAGATGTTGCGCTTCTCGGTCGTCTTGGTCTGTTGTTTATCGGCTTCCTCGGCAGCGAAAGTGCACACAACGGCAGCGGCCAAAAGCAAAATGGTTGCTACGAACTGAAACGTCAACGATTATTACACACGTTTACACTGAGGGGGGGGGGTTAAGCACTATCTGGTGGGAGGGGGATAAAGGGTTGGCAGAACGAGACTCTAGGCACTACCTATTGCTGGGGCTCTTTTTGAGTAGAAAAAAAAAGATTGGTAAAAAAAACGTATTACGATTAGAAAAAAAAAATAAAAAATTATTACATTCTTCGTCAACGGTGTAGCGGCCAAACGTTCTTAGCGAGTTCCTTCATCCAAGATTGTGTATGTGTTTAAACTTTAAAGTGATGCATACGGTTTTACGCCCCGTGCAAACGGTCGTGAAATTGAAAAATAAAAAGATTTTATACGTAAAGAATAGATGTCCAGTGACAGAAAAAAAAATCGTTCTACCGTAAACTTGAGATCCGAAAATGTGTTAAACAAACAAGAAAAAAGTCGTGATGATACAACGGTATAAAAGATTATAGGTACTCAATAAATCATATTGGCAAATGTGTACAGCAGCGTAATCTGTCTAACAACTGCAGTATGGTTATACATAGTAGTGAGACCTAGAGAAATAAAAATGTGATATAGAATATTATGTACTTACGGATTTCATGGTGATTGGTTTTTTGTTGATCGGCAAAGCGTAAATAATAGAGATGATGGTATTGTGCTTGCTGAAGAAGCTGATTGATGTGTGATCTATTTCGAATAACAGTAGTGCGTTTTATAGTCCAGCGAAACTGGATCATCGATACCAGTCAAAGTAGCCGCCCCTGTACTTGATACCAAAACGGGCTTTGTCTATTGGTCAGAAAACTAGTTTGCAAACTTAAACGAGTAATAAACATTTTTTATCCTTTTTTACCGTTGACACGCGGACCACGTGTTTCATAATTTCGTTAGATTATTATACTTAACACACAGTTGTCAATAATCAATAACTAACAGTTATACCTTTTATTTCAAAAATATAGAAAAAATTTGAAATTAGAAATGTATTTTGAATTTGAGCCTTAACTGATAAATTTAAAATACTAATAGAATAAGTTGTATCATGTAGCTTGCTATAGAAAAATAAAAAGAAAGTAAAAGAGTAGATTTCCGATGTGAATATAAATTTGTAAATTTGTATATTTTTCATTTATTTTTTGTTTTTTAGTTTTCGTGAATGATGATGACTGACTTAATCCAAATCCGAATAAACCTAAATGTTTGCTGACGTTTAATGACTGTAGTTAAATATCAATTTACTATCGTAAAATATAATATTGGCTTAGGATTTAATTATTTCAGTAGATATTGTTCAAACCTTCAAAACCATAAAACGTCCTATGCATACTTGTCCTTAATCCATCATAGTTTTGTAATATTTTGATGAAACTAAGACAAAAAATATAAGACGATGATGTTTTTCTTTTATAAAATGTGTGGTGTATAGGTATAATACAATGCTTAATAATAATATTTAATCTATCAGATATGTTCAGATTTTAGCAAAAGTTATCCTTCTAAATATTTGCATTTCAAAAACTAAATATTTATCAGAAGAATCAATCGATCTATTTTATAGAATAAACAATGAGGTACAATAATAATATAATGTTTAATTATTCAGTAATTAATAGAAACTTCCTAAAAGTTCAAATAAAACTATGTATTACGACCCCGATACTAGATCAGACATAAAATATTATTTTGTTCAAAATTAAAATATCCTTGATCTAGATAAAACTTGTTTAATTATACGAGATTAAAAATTACATAAAATCTTATAGATTAAGAAGTCTATAAAAAATGTAATAGTTGAAGTACCAGCTTTATTCTATTTTATAAATTATTTATTTACTGATTGAAAATAAGAACATATACTATATAGTATATTTTTAAAAAAAGTTCCAATAAATATAGGTCATGACTTAATGAGTTAGATAGTACACTAAGTATCTTTACTCCCATTTTTCCATTCCTAAAAACATACTAAATGTAATAAAATTCTTTCGATCGCAATTCATTGCAGATTATTATAATTTTGCGATATCTTTAATTAAAAAATTATGTTCCTAATGACTTCATGTTCAAAACTGTTTTTATAGTAGTAGCGTTGCGTCTTGTTATTTTGAAATTATGAAAAAATAACATTTATTTTTTCAGCACACTCATCACCAGTAATCTAAATGTAATGCTCTGGCGCGCTTAGTTTTAGTATATCTACCATATTATGTTTCTCGTTTGAACAGGTTAAATATCTAAAATAATTTTTAAAATTATTAATATGCGCTATTACATATTTTAATATTTTAACTTTTAAGACCTTGCTTTAATTTTCAAAATAAATTAAGAAATTATGTTTAATTAAATGTATGAAAGCAGTAAACAAATAACCAAGAATGCATACATAAATTACATACGTATTTTCTTTTTCTTTAACACTATAGACTACTTTACTATAGTTCAACATTTAATAGTTACATTGTGACTATTTCAATTAATTATCCTCATATGGCTAACGAGTAGTAATTGATTAAGCCATAGATATATCAATATATCATTATATATATCACACACGCCTGAATTGAAAATTACTAAATTATTGAAAGAAAGTTAAATTTATAAAATATAGAGAGAATTGGCAATGTTCATTACTAGTAACAGTTTTATCTAATATATGATTGATCAAGTTTAGCTAAATGATTAAATTAATAATTAAACTAAATATTTCCCCGGTGGCTAATTGATGTAATTATATATTTTTTGAATTATGATTTTTCTTAATAACTTTAAAATTTCAAATTTTTTTTGTGTCAAAAACCATACTTTTACACAAATATAGTTGTTTTATATAAATATAATCACGAGTAAGAATAAGATCAAAATAAAGTAAAAATAAAAGTAAAATATAAAATATATAAATACATATATATGAGTTGGCTTTTCCTGTTCAGCATACATTTAATATGTTCTTTGTAACAATATTTATGTCATCCATGGTTAATATTATATTCATAAGTATTTAAAACCATGTAAATTACATGAGAGGATTCTTAATTTCTATGATATAACACACAATTATAATTTTAGTGGGATAAATTTCATTAAATCTTATAAACATTCATTTTAAAATCTTGATATTACAGTCTACATTGAAGAATAATACTTAAATATTTCATGTTAAAAAAATATTTATATAAAATCGTATTTATAGCCTTTAAATATGTAAATAGATCAATCAAACATTACCCAATAATAATTATTAAATCAATATTCTAAATTAATATTAAAATAATACTATAATAATATCCAAGACAATATTTATGTTAGTTTAATTGTATCCAGACAATTTTAAGGAGCAAAAATAAGTATTCAATTCATGCAATTCAATTCATCTTTTTATCAATATTCAAAATTAGTTTCTATTCTCACACAGTTTTAATGTCAAATAGTATGTACTATTTATTTATTTTAAAAATGTTATTCAATTATAAAATAATTGGGTACCAACTACCAAACATGTAAGTAAATAGCAATAGTTTTTCGCTAAAGCAATTTGTGTAACAACTAGCTGAACTACCCGTAATACTAATACTAATAATTTGATTATATTTTCAAGTTTAAGTTTAGCAATGTAATACTGATGCGACAATAACGATAAATAGTTCGAAACTAAAATGGAAATATTTCCTTAGCTGCCTTTAGTTTCGGGGCTCCTTAGTTGCGTCCCGCTAAAAAGGTATACATGAATTGCGTCCCATTATATTGGTTAGGTAGTAGAATTTTTATTTCGTTTTCAGGGGTTCTTAACTTTGTTGAATTTATTCATTTATAC
>JAIPRK010001841.1:0-40018 GCA_025469195.1 Chaitophorus viminalis
AGTGTGGGAAATACAGAATAATTTTTCACCTGAGTTTTGTCAATCCAAAGATTTATCTTGCAGACAAAAGCGCGAACTTTATCTTCAAATACAAAAATATTTGCGGAACCTTCAAGTTTAACATTACGGCGTAAGGGCATAACTCACGTGTTTAAAATTAATTTTATTGTAGTATATTTTTAAGTATATTGTTAATACGTATTATGTTGTGTATTATATAGTAGTCGTATTGTAATAGCAGTGTTATGTCTGGTGGGGGGAGATGCGAAAGGTGCTTACGCACCAGGCTCTATGATTACGGGGGTGTCAAAAATAATATATTATTTTAATATAGTATAGTACGTGTCAAAAATATTACTTTAAAGTATCAAGTATGTAACCATATGGATTTGAATTTGAAAAAAATAATAATAGTTTACCAATGTTTATTAATATACATAGAATTTTCCGATAAAACATCAAGATGAAACACCTATTTAAAAAACGTTTCTAGTAAAATCCCAGATAAAATTATGGCTGTCAGTCTTCACCGGGTACATGTAGATAATCACCGACAAGCGACAAATGAAACCTAGATTTATCTAGTGGTTGGGATTTCAAGGTAACATGTATACATAAATTTATACTATTTTAAAAACTTTTATAACATACATTCATACCTAGCACTCTTTTTTCTCCAATGTTTAACTATTTCTACATTACACTGTTGAAATTCAAATGAAAATGGAAAAATAATTCTCGTTTTTAAAGAAAATATTATTATATTGTTCAGTTAATAATGTCTACTGCCGGTAGAATACAATTTCTTTAATAGAAATCTACATGTAAAACTCAAATAAATGTTTTTAACCTACAATACTACCTAAGAGGCTAGAAAATAAGTTTATATTATGTTACATAGATACAATACGTGGAGTTAAAGTGTTCATAGTACGAACAGTAACTGATGACGCGGAAGTGTAAATACTAATTTTTACGTACGAGAAAATTACCATCGTCGCGTGAAAACTAAATTCGTAGAACGAAATATTACCACTATTAATAATTACATTGTTTTTGAGTCAAGAAAAATTAGTGAACTGAAATAACAGTATACTTACGTGAAATAATTTTATAATTCCAACTGTTTTTTTTTCGCCCTCATTATTTATTTTCTCTTATAAGTACTATTGGGAAATCGACTTCTCTTAAGTACATCCCACACCCGTATTAAATTCTGAACTAATCAAAACTGGCATGAAACTTTTATACTAGTTTTACTAACCCAAAAAAATTAAATAAATAAAAGATATTTCCAGTTACACAAAATTACAAAATAATTGTAAAACCAACGCTCTACTTTTTAAATCTTACTGGTTTATCTCCTAGACTTGGATAAATATTATGACATATTTAAAATAATAGATTAATAATCAGGCAGTTTCATTATTTTAGTTTTTAAACTCCTAAAACAATACATCTGTGCAGAGAGTAATTTATTACAAATAAAAGTTACATTACATTATCATACTGTTATATTATTTTCTTTCAAAATTTAGTGCATGTACCTATCCCATTATCTTACGGAAAAACTTAGGGAATTCTAGCTCTAAAAAACATCCAAATATATATACATTAAAAATGAATCAAATATGCATTAAAATAGGCTCTATATTTTTTCATTTTACCTAAAAATCGACATACTTTTTATTGTTAATAATATTTACAAAAACAATTTGTATTTTGATTGATTTTAGAGTTATTGATCAAATTCAATGCTTGATTGTGGGCCTGAAATATAAATTAGAACAATAAGTTTACAATCAATTTAAATAATTTAAATTTTTCACGATGAACTTTACACTTTTGCACTGTACTATTAGACATTTTCTTATGTTTTCAACGTAAATCTGTGGAGTTTATTAAAGGCAAATTTTTATACTTTGAAATCCTTCGTGCCATATTGACGGGACAAAGTGGTGCATATTCAAAAATACTAGATGATCATTTGTTAAACCTTCAGCAATTATTACAAATTATATAATTAATATAGTTTTTCATATACTTATTCATAGTAATAACAGTAGTTATAATTTTATAAATAATATGTATTTTGGATAGATTAATCATATAATTTGTAATAATTTCGAACATTCAAATAAAAATAAATAACTAAATCATACAATTTTCAAGTTTGTAAAATTTTACAAAATAAGAAATGTAAAACCAAAAATATTACTTTTGATATAAAATAACTGACTAATAAAATAAAACAATAAGAATAAAATAAAAGTGAATACACTATTTTAGTGCAAAATTAAACAAAAATTTAAGTTAGGTCCATAGTTAAATAATTATAGCTGTACCAGTAGTTTGGAAAGGGTTCAAGTGTAGTGTATGCTGCACATTTTTGTACATCCCCGAATATATGCCTACAGTTATCCAAAATAAATAATAAACATTGTTTATGTACATTAAATTAAAATCCAATTTTTATAATGAATATAAACTTTTCACGAATGGTATCAGGAGTATTGTAATAATAGCATATTAATATAATAATAAATCCCAGTTTTCAATCGGTTTAATGGATCTGTGAAAATATAAGCGAAGATATCGAGATAAAATATATAGGTTTTATACTCACGAATTGAAATCTCCGCGTAGAGGTACTGCACCGAGTATTTTATTTTTATATAGCATATAGAATAATACACATATTATATACTATAATATGTTATTGGCTTTACAGATGTTTTCCTTATTTTTCATACAGAAAACCCGAAGATTTTGAAAGTAGGTACTATTGACTGCTGCTTGTATTCATTCGTATATTCTTTATTTTATTCAGTTTTCATTTCATTTTTAGATTACCCTCAAATTATTTTATTATTGTTAACGAGGTCTTTATTTTCATAATATTTTTATCTATAAATTAGTAATAATTATAATATAGATACACAAAATAACGTCGGATGGAAAAAATAATAATAAAATCGGTCATTATTCAATATCATGGTAACATAGTTTTATTAAGTATATAGATATAATTTAATAAAAAATATAGGTACCTTACATATAATTTATAAGATTTTACGAGATTCCTATGGCTGGGATTTTTTTTCCCCCCAATAATAGTTTTCATTAAACGTTGAAGAAATATAAGAATACTGCAGGTTGCTATAATTTTTAGATTTTTAGAGTATTCATCTAAAAATATTTATGTTTATACATACTAAGGAAAAAGAATATAAAATATTATAGTTATGGCTAATACGATAATAGTAATTTGTACACACTGTTTAAAACACGCGATGTACATCAGTTTAATTAAACCAATGTCATGTATTATATTATAAGGAGAGCCAATGAATTCTCAAACGCGTACATCTTAAACGAAACTGTGCGAAAAACTTTACCCTATACTATAAATTTTTCGATTTTCCAATTAGATCGATGATTTTGTTTTTAATTTTTCCGTAATACAAACGCATATTACATTTTATAAATGTATATTTTTTTATCCTAATTTAGATCCACTTTGTTTTATTGCGGTTACAATACCTAGAGAAAATTTTTACCTAAATTAATTTCAAGCAAATAGTAAATTTTTGACATCGTAACTTCTACATGGTTTTATACTTTACTTACCGTTTGTGTGTAGCAGTTATTTAGTTAGAAATAAGTATTGTTCTAGATCAGTGATTTCCAACCAGTGTGCCAAAAAGTCATCATTAATAATTTACGTTTTACGTGAAATGTCGATGGTAAAATATTTGTAACTATTCTCGTATCTACAATTACAATATGAACTTTATAGTTTATTAATAGTGTAATAGATCTTAAAAAAGCAAATTTCGAGAAATTTTTATTTTATTTTATTGTTTTATTGTTTAGAAATTAATATTAAAAAAAATGTGCGTACAATGAAATAAAACCTATTTTCTATGCGGGGCATCTTATGAAGTTTAAATTAGACCTTTCAGTTATTACATTCATTACCAGTTGTCATTTTGTTTCAGTATGTTAATGAAGTATTGAAAAATACTTGAAATAATGTTGAATTTTTGAATCTAGAACATAAACTATCATATTTTTAACGGATAACATAATAACGATTTATTATACATACATCACAATCGTACTATATTTTGATTTTCTAAAATATTCTTAGATAATTTACATGATAATATTATCATATAAATAGTGATGAAGTCGACCGCATATTCCGTTTCAGTGCAAAGTTTGAATGTTGATATTGATATCAGTGTTAATTATTGTCATAAAAGAAATAAGCACTTACAAATAGTATCGACTATATTGTATTATCTTGCCTTAATCATCTCTATCAATCATTACCTATGTTAATAAACAAGTTTTGACAAATGACAGTATGACACATGTTGTAAATAAATCTTTCCCACGGCTGAGGTTTAACATCATATTGCACCAGGTGAACTGCAAACTATCTTAGATACTTTAATAATTCTTACACTAAATGAGAGTATATATTATAATATGTTATTTCACGGTTCGATCCATTAGAGCTAATTATGAAAATTACGCGAATCGAAAACGTTACTTATTATATATTATATATTAAGACGTAACACGAGCTTCGACATAATTTTGTATTATCTATATCATTACCGTTATTCGCTGGATATTTTTATAGAAAATATTTCTGCTAAAGTTACATATTTTACATTGCATTACGTAACGATAGTATCATTTATATTCCACACATGATTTCGATTTCACGTGATTTCTATAAGACTTTGTACCCACCATACCAAAAGTAATATTCTTTAATAATAATATATGCATCTAGTAACATCATACGTTAGGTTGAATAAAATGATACATGCTGGTACCTATTACAAGAAGTATAATAAAATTACAAATCGTTCGTAACTTTTCGTGAAAAAAAAAAGGTAAAAAGAAAAAACTACCTACTCTGTTTGAGAACGAGTTGATTTCCTGAGTACCAATAATAAATAATAATGTTAATTGATAATCCAATGGTGCAGACTGCAAGTACCAATTATATATTTTCAGTTAATGGTTGCAACAATTAATTCTAGTTATAAAATATATAAAATACCCGATCAAATTCGATCTATTTCGATTTCGTGGAGGATGTACATTCTATAATGTATTTCTTTTGTATTTTATTTAATTTTAATTTTATTGATTACGAACACAATAGATTATAAGTATATTCTAAAGGTTCAGTGATTGTAGCTTTTTCCTGTTTGTATTTAAATAATGGAATATCAATTTGATGAAATATTGGTGGAAAAAAATGGAACCTACTGATTTTGACGAAAGTTAGTTAATAGTCAGGTTTGATGAGATACCGATATTGTAATATCTTTAGTTGACCAGAGAAATTTTTTGAAAAGGATCTCTTGACTATATAATATGTAATATAGAAACTAGTGAATTTGTGTGGTTGTTTAATTTGTTGTGAACATCTGTGTAGAAATGTTTAGCTGTGACCGGGTCCATTTCGGTTTGTAAGTCATCGTGGAATATGATATTACTGTTGATTAACAATTACTTAATAATATTTAATTTCAATTAATAGTCGTTTTCATTCAGTAAAATAATTACAGCATTCGACCACGTATGGCTTTACTGCCTTTACTGGATGTTTTGATTTCGATGTTTGTTCGTATGTATGATTAGAAAATATCAAGTTCAAAATATGATATTTTCAAGTGGGTTAGATTCATGATTTATTTTATTATAAATCAACAGTGATGGACTTGTAAAACTATTTAACAAAACGAAAGAGCACGCGCACACACCGCGAACACTTCTCGGGTATTTTTCATTAACCTACTCTCGGCAGATATCGTTATTTACTAGAAAAAATCGCCGTGTACACCATAATATTATAATAATATACTTTATATTGCAGTAATATTATATCCCTTGACGATTATTATTGCATCCGTGGGATATTATTATTATTACTATTATTATTGCATTCGAGTGCCATCGTGGACCCGTATCGAAATCGAAACGTGCAAATAACAAGGGGTGGTTTATCGGTGATTTGGTGGGCTGTGCAAAAGTGTGTGTGTATGTGTGTGTGTGTGTGTGTGTGTGTGTTTGCAAAATTTGTAATATAAATCGCCATTAAAATCATCCCAACGAGTACCTACAATGGGCGAGTGTTTGCAATCGCTAAATATTTGCACGTATAATAATATTTATACTTGTGTAATAATAACTGTTGCCACACGCGAGCCCGTTAGCGTTGTGGACAACCACGCGCGTAGATTTAATGCCGTACATTTAATCGAATCTGTGTGGGCTGGTTCGACGAAGGGTGCCGGGGATCAACAAACTTTCGAGTTACGAGCAACATAATTATCAGAGAGTAGGTGATACTCAACCGAACCTCTATCGAACAATCATCTTATGGCGGTTTTTTCAAAAAAAAAAAAAAAAAAAACAAAAAAATGTCGTACGAAAATAAGAAAACTACAATTTCTTACACTTAATAGCTCATTTTAACTAATAGAAACATATATAAATAATAATGCACATGATAAATAGGTATGAAAATAACCTACAATTACGGATTCAATAATATGTATAAAATAATCGGATATGTTTAATAATTTAAAATTTAATATATATATATATATATATATATCGACGTACTTATAGGTAAATTATATAATGATCATACGTGAAGAAGCGGTGCCCGAATGGAAAATACATCATCTTGAAAAGTAGAGTTTCTTCTACCTACATAATCTGCACGGAAAATATACCAAATACGACTACAATAACAAAATAACTATTATTATCAATATTTATTTAGTACACAGTTTCTTTTTTTTTTTAACTTTTATTTTATTTTGTATTACACTTATGCTTGTTGACATTGTTTAATCCATGTTATGTTGTATTATTAATAGTTTATGTGCGATTCTTCCCAATTAGAATGAAAAAATTAAAAACAAATTTACTATATTCTATAGCCAAACGTATTTTATGAGTGACACGTGTTACCATCATTCACGCCACCTGATTTAGTTAATACAATCTGCATGTCTGTGTTTATTTTTCTTCGTTTTTTTTAATAGGACCATCGGTTAAATGAGACAACATTTGAAAAAATAACAGTATTGGAATAAACATTTAAATATCAACTGCAGCTATAACGACGTACGTATTTGAATAGATCAATAAACAAATGTGAATTAAATCTGATCATGATGCATACAAAATCGTATTATTTTGATAAATTGTTTTTTAACTTCAGTAACTATGTTGCATTAATTCATAAATAGGTATTATAGATGTATTATTAAATATTGATATAAATTTAAGTTGACATTTATCAGATTTTATTATTGTTACCGTTATACCAATCTAAAGTTATTACATAGAAATCTATTATTATGAAGCGGATTTACTTATCAATTATGTGTTATCTATTAATACGAGTAGTTCAGCATCAGACTCAGTAAAATAATTAACCTTTGAATGTGTTTTAAATAAATATTCACAAAAAAAATAAAAAAAATATTAATAATAATAATTATTATTATATTTTGTTAGTATTTGACTTCGATTTTGAACTAAAATAAACAATATGATATAAGTGATTACAACAATCTTATAACTTTGAAAAACGACAGTTTGGAACACGAAACCAGTAATTTATTAGCTAGATTCTGCCTTCAAACAATCTTAAATTCTACACACTATATGGTCCCCAGTGCCGTAGCCAGAAAATTGTTTTTTTTTGGGGGGTGGGGGGCATTCAATTTTTTTCTCAAATTTTGCAATGCTAGAATACCTAATCATCATCTATTACTTTATGGCCCCTTTTTTTATAAAGTGTTAACTACAGGCCTATTATTTTTATGACTACTGTTATATGCTAACAACTATGGTACCCATTTATTTAATATAACAAAGTATTATTATTATTTCTTTAATAATATTTTTAAAAATTAAAAATCAAATAATAACAAAGTATTAATATTATGTTAAAACATATATTGATAGAATAATGTATTAATTAATATAGCTATATATCATTTTATCAATATTATCAATATGTGTTGTAAACACAACATTTCATTTTTGTAAAATAGTTCAACAAATTGTTTGAAGTCCTTTTCATAATGGCTTTATAATACTAACGTTTATTTATTAATAATAAATATAATAATAAATTAATTATAATATAAATAATAAATAAAAAAACAAAAATGTGTATGATATTGAGAATTTGAGAAGTAATGTGATAACACCGAGAATAATCACCGGTAATTTATTATCTATGACAATTAATTGTAATCATAGAACAATAATTAACCGCAAATAATATACCATGTCACCATTAACTATATACCATTTGGCATTTGATCACAAAATATTATAATATAATAATATGATACTATCAAACCATAACCGTGTTCACATCAAAAATGGAATGCACTTGTATTAATTATCTGAAGTCTGTGCTTATCTTTACTATTTTACATTTATTAATACAAATTATAAAATTAATAACTTATTGTTTATTGGTTATCATAGATTTTTCTTGAATTATATAAATTTAAAAATGTCTGTGCAATGTACTATGGGTCTTTGGCCACCCAAAAAAAGAAAAAAAAAGGATTTCAAGGGGGGACACGGCACTGATGGTCCCCAAAAATCCTGAAATATTTTAATATCTTAAACTTACTATTTCGACTATTATAAGAACATAATGATTTGTTTTACGTTATACATAAAATTGTTACCTATATATCGAATACGAAATTCGAGTTAAACTAAAACATGGATATATTGTAAAGTCTAAAATTTTTACTTGTTTTTTAATTTTTATTATATTTATATTACTTTTATTTTTGTGTTCTATGAATTGAATTTAGAGCGTGAGCCATGAATGATTATGTCTTATTCAACTATATTATCACAACAATTAAGGTTCTCATACACTGCTGCAGTACGCGATACGGTACCGGTACGATACATAGAAAAATAGTGTACCTACCGTACCGATACTGTATCGCATACCACAGCAGTATGTGAGAACCTTTATAAACCAAACAAAAATATGAAACCGAATGCAACTATTGTAATAATTGTACACTGCGATCTTTTATACTAAGTGCAAATGCAATTAAACTATATTACGGGTTCTATGACAATTATTTCGATTGACATCACAAAAGAAAGTATTAGTTCTACATTTTCGTTCATTTGATGTGCATAGTGCATTGGCATACGTTCAGTATACATATTTTGCTTGCACATGGGTATTCCGCATTTCAGATTATCGCGGTTACGAGTGTTGTTCTGTGGCAGGTATTGCAAGAGTGTGATTTTCTCTTTTATAAAATTTCTCTTACAAATAATTAATAATGGCCTATTATTCAAAACGTACGGTACATGATCACTGCATCTTATCGTTACCTATAATATTCAAATTTAGGTGAGTCGTTCTGGGACCCGTAATTCAAAATTTAAACTGAGGACCTATTTCAATTTTGAGTAACTAGGTAAAAATATTAGATATTTCTGGAGTATGAATCACAGGTACCAGGACAACTCATCTTCCAAATATGTGTCCACATTTATTACTTAAACACATTGTAATTATTATTGTTTAGCACTGGGTTCGGATTAAGGCCAATGTCACAGTGGGGTTCTAAGCACTATATTTTTTTTTCAAAAAATAAAATGTCTACCTTCGTTTCTTTTTTATCTTGATGTAATATAATTATTACTTATTACTTATTATAATAGTTGATTACATTTGGTACAAAATTATTATAGAATTACCGACGAACAAACAACATAACTTGTTTAAATCAGTGTATAAGATTGAGCTATAATGAGTAAGTATCTATATTTGATTATTGACGAAACCTTACAAATTCCACAAAGTGTAGTACCAATGTTTTTGTTTCGACGAAAAAATAAAAGTATTACATATTGTTTTACTCGAGTGATTTTCTTTGTCCGAGAATTGTAAATTCGTACGTGTCTCGACTGAGAAAATAGCTAAGGGAGAAAAAAATATAACAATAATAATAATAATCATAATCATAAGCTGTTGTTTTTCCCTTAAATAGAATATAACCTTATTCTCTCATTTATGCCTAAAACATGAAATCTAGCCACGTGAGAGACGTTGTTTTTTAATGTCCGGTCGAATTTTAATAACATAATCGTCATCTTGTACACGGGAGATGCACATCCTGAGAAGATTAGCGGCCGCCAAGCTTACAACTTTGAAATTTCCCAACGACTCGTGGTGAATAACAATTACAAGAATTCTGTTCTACGATTTAAAGTTTACACATTATATTATATTTTATACATAACCACGCCATGGTGATTATATACGATTAATAGAAATAATCTCGAGTTACGCGGAACACGAATTACGTATTATTATAACGTTTTAGGTATTATAATTGTATTTTACTATGGAAAAAAAAATAAAAATTTTAAGTCCGGTAGGAATTTTTTTATATATTTCTAAAGATAAGCTTATGGACAACCTAGTGTTAAAATATTGAACCTTAAGTATAAATAGAAAAAATGTTATGAATTTTCAACTACAAAATAACTTGCAAATTATCGTAATTTTAATATATTTTACACAAATTTGAACTTTATGGGCTTATAAAAAAAATTTGAGTGAAATCATTTCCGATATTTTTTATTTACAATTAGTATAACTTATAATTAATCTTTTAATACATTTTCAAGAGTTTTCGACCAGCCAATTAAATTTTATAGATGTTTAAAAAAATTTTTTTTAAAAAAATCGAAAATTTAAATTGTCTAAAAATAAGTCAAAATATCTCAAAATGCTTTGGAAACTTAACCATGTATAGAGAAGGCCAATATAAAGATTTGGTGAAAATTTAAAGTTGTTGCAGTTTTTTGTTTTTGAGTTAGAGCATTTAAAAAAAAATGTATTTTGTAAAAACCTGATTTTGCGTAAAATTTTCCGTTTTTTTGTAATTTTTTTAAAAAGTATTGAAAAAGTTGGATTTTTTACTTGCCTAAGTACTATCTACATTCACTTTTCTATCAATAAAGTTGCTGTTAGAGAAAATCGAAGCATTTTTACTACCAAAAAAGGTGTCGCCATACACAAAAATAAAAAAAAATAAAAATAAAAAACACATCATTGTAAAATCAACAGAATCTATAAAAAAATACTTCACTAAAACGTGCAGTGACTGACAGCACACTTGTACGAATATTCGGAGCAGAATAACTATTAACGCTTTTCGCCAAGCCAATTGTTTATAAAAAAAAAAAATACCATGTGATGATTTATAATATAAATGTGTGTATAAATTATTTTCTCGGTTTCATTCCGATACGCAGAATTTAAAAATTATTCTCAATCGGTGTACCGAACCTTAACCTTACGTTTATTAATATACTAGGACGGTTTGGAGCCATTCGAATTGCGAACAAATTATTAAAACATATAACGGGCTTGTTATATAATATGCCTACATAGTAAATGTGGAAGAAAAAAAACAAGAAATTTCAGGAATGTGTAACGGAGTCCGGTCTTATACCCTAATATATGTATTATAAACTCAACAGCTCGTTTCCTATGGATAATTATTGATTATTGACATTTTCAAATAAATAAAATATTCATATACAGTTTATAGCAGTACTGATCCACCGGATGGTGTATATTTTATCTTTTATAATATAATCCGGACGATGTCTACTGTCTATTGTGATGAATCAAAGCAAAGTTGTCAACAACCCAATGGAATTCATAAATTCACTGGATTTGCCAGGTACGTATGCCATCGCATATATTAATATTGAAATCTTTGTTACGATACAATACTTTCTGTTAGAAAAATTATGAACAATGTCATTGAAGCTATACAATTTTGAATGGAAAATTCATGGGGGGGGGGTATGTACTGTTATAGTGAAAGTTCAAATATTGACCTGCATTTAGAACATTGTATTCTTCAAGCTATTCCGGATGTATCGTATTACGAATTTTTAATTTAAAGACATTATGCCTAGTGATTCTTTAGAAAATCGAAATGCATGTTAACCCATTGCAAATTATAGCTAAAAATACATTACAAAATCAAATTGTATTATAATAAAATATAATTATAATTATAATTATTTTGCATCTTTACAAAAGGCCCTACCTATATATTTTGTGTCAAATAAATGTATTTAGTTCAATATTTTTCTTTGAGAATTTTGAAAAGATGTAAACATTTGTATATAGCACATTCTAAATGATATTTTTTTCATCATAGCATAGTGTGAATATGTTCCTTTATGATCAAGTATACTTATTAGTTATCGCTCGTTTAATATGTGTGATATTTGCGAATACATGATTTGCGAAAATTTTCTGCTAGTTAGATTTTTAAAATTGTTGATAGTATATCAATAAAGTGTGCAGAAATGAAAAAAAAACACTTGTTTCCGGCACGTCATCGTGTATTTTGGAGTCGATGCACGAAAAATCACGATCGGGTAATATACATATAGGTATGGCCTTTTAAGAGTACCTAATATATTATATCGTATAAATTCAAAATATTCACAACATGCGTGGTCGAAGTGTTTTAGAGTGCTTAAGTACACAAAATTATTATTCAA
This sequence comes from Chaitophorus viminalis, assembly GCA_025469195.1. Taxonomy (NCBI): domain Eukaryota; kingdom Metazoa; phylum Arthropoda; class Insecta; order Hemiptera; family Aphididae; genus Chaitophorus; species Chaitophorus viminalis. The sequence goes on from JAIPRK010001841.1 coordinate 12,643, forward strand.
TCAAGAGTTGGTATATATAAGTTATACATATAAGTTTGCGTTAGTTTTAATGTTTTTTCGACACATGATAAATGCGTATAAATACATAAAAAAAGTATTTCATTATGTTAGGAAATATAATAATATTGTCATGCTTTTTTGTACTTATAGTTTCCGTAATAGCTAAATTTATAATTATAAATAGTATAAAATATACTTATATATATATATATATATATATATATATATATATATATATATTACCTACTTATATTATAATGATAATAAATGCATAATATTTGTTGTTAAAAATGTTAACGGTCCATAATGTTTAAATATAGAATATAAAATAATTTTTCCCTTTTAACTTTTTAAAAACCTTTTCTGAAACCGTAAAAACACGCTAAAAGTTTTACATTCATAGTCCACGGATTATAAGTGGGACGCAGAAAATAAATTACAAAAAAAGAGTTACTTATTTCCTTCGTAAAGTGTCCATAAAATCAAAAACATTTTTAGTACCTAGTAAAAAAAACCCTTCAGTTTCTCATTTGGTAAAAAGTTTAATCCTTTTCGACGTTAATAAATGCATGCTTGTTATGAAATAAAGAAATTTATTAATATTTTTACATTTCTTGTGGAATTATTGAAATAGTCTCACGAAACTTTAGGTTTTGTGAAACACACTTTGGAAACAAATAATCTACATCCCTAGTGATCTCAATTTAATTTTACCTGTAGAAATTAAAATTATTGAAATGAAAATCTGTCCATTTAATATTAGGAGTATATACGGCTAAATGCATAATTACACAATTTATTGGCCCAAATGACGTTTTTAATTTAATTTAAATTTATTTTTTCATAAAATAAATTTGTTTTATTTAAAAAAATAAAAATTATAAAATAAAATGATGCACGTTACTCGGCTGCGTCGAGAGAAAACCACGCACTTCATTTGGAAACACCGTGCTGGTCAAGTCTCTTAAGTCGTCGTCTTGTAGGTTGTTTGTTTTGTGGTTGAATCGATGGAAGAACGACTTCCTATAAGTTTCCTATACTGTTGCAAACCTATACTTATATATAATTATTACCTATCGACTGAAACCGAACGACTTCAATCCATCCACTCACCTGCGGCTGCTACAGCACCATATCGAATATCGACTGTTGAATGCTATTTGACGTAAGCTCCGATAACCAAATTGTTCAATAGAGCTAAAAACCCATGTACCAAGTACCCTGTAAGATTTAAATTCACAAATATTTCCCCATTTAGTTATTATCATACACCAAATATCAAGGCCCAACATGTTAATCAACTACAATGCATTTATATGTGTATTTAGCAATTATATAATAGTATATTGTAATAGTCGATCCATAATACTTATCCACAAAAACTCTTAATATCAAAACAAAAAAAAAAAAAAAACTTATGTTTGGTCGCATATGAACTACATATATATGTATTACGAAAATAATTTAAACGAATGCAGTCTTCGGTAAATTATAAAGTTGGATTTTTTTTAGTCACTTTTATCTTATTTTAAAAACAGTTCGGAAAAGAGGCTCACTCGTTGAATTTGGTTGTTAAAATAAAATAAAAAAAAGATTGCTTAGTCATAATATTATGATTTTTTTTGGCTCTGTAAAATAACACGCCAAATAGCTATCCAACAGTCGATGTATAATATGCCGTCAATGTCGACATCATTCTCTCGTAATATCCACGTATAGAAAAGGGACGGAGTACGGGGATAGTTGATTATGTCTTACGAAAACTTGATCGGATTGCGACCATGATTTATCACCGCGGACCTTGTCCCCGTCGGAATGATAGCATATGGATTAGTACTATACATAATCTATAGCTATTGGCACGACATTTCGCAAAGACTTTGTCCGTGTCCAATATAATTACAATAATATTATATTACAGTGCTCTATCCCCCACGTCCCCAGCGGCGGCGATTGTTCGACAAACTAATGTATACAATTAGTGAATTAAATTAATATTATGTTTGCGTACGTCGCGCCGCCGCCGTTTATATATCATTGCTCGTGTACAACTCGGTCTTAAATATAATAATAATTATTATTATTATTATACTACAGCCCTTATTAATGTTCGGTCGGCATATTACCTTAAACGGAAAGCGATCTAAATAACATGATGTATTTACCTAATACAATATTGCATCGGTTTGGTATTGTCGTTATTCTCAATGGTTCGGCACCGGTGTCGACCGACACGCGGATTTGATCGACTGAATCGTCTGTTATTGTCATTGACTGGTGCCGTTTTAATGGTCTTAAGTTAAATACAACTATATGCTTTAAAATGATATTTTTCCGTACTAAATCTATATTAAATTTTTCATATTATATTAATGGTGAAAAACTCATAGAAAGGTATAGAACTCATAGGGGTGGTATTCCAGCCTAACTTATCATTTTCTCCTAATATTGAATATTTATGCTCAAAAGCACTCGGTAGTCTTGGTTTTATAATTCGCAATACGAAAGAATTTAACAACGAAATTTGTCTTAAAACTTTATATACCTCTTTAGTGAGACCAATTCTTGAATTCACCTCTGTTCTTTAGAATCCTAAACAAATTAGACCTGTTGAATCGCTTAAGCGGGTCCAAAGAAAATTTGTACGTCTAATTGGGTGTAAAAGAAAATTGCTTTGTCCCATAAACCCATCAGTCCCAACGTCTCTATCGTCAATCCAAGCCAGTTTAAACTTAGATTCTCTTGCTTCTAGGCGTAATTCTATAGATATTCGTTTTATGTCCAAATTAATAAATGGCGATATATCTTGTCCGGATTTATTATATTTTTTAAATTTTAATGTTTCCCAATATAATTCACGTCATCATTCCACATTTTCAATGCAATTTCATCGTACCTTATATGGATATAATAATCCACTAGATCGCATTGCTCGAGAATGTAATGAGCTGAATAATGTAGACCAATTTTTTACTCAAAATTTATAGTTTGTAACCTTGTTCTCCTTAATATGTGGTAATTATCTTCCCTTAAGTTATGCTATTATTTAATTTAATATATTGTATTATATTATTATTATTTAAAATTGTACATATTTATATTAATATTATGTTTGTAACTTTGTACTAAACTTATCACTAAATTGTACTTGACAATTGAGCAACAAAGGCGTTTATATAAATAAATAAATAAATAAATTGCGCTTGACCCGCGGTGAACCGCATAGTGGACGAGTGAACGTTCTCGGGAGCGTTATAGCTAATCCAGGACAATATTGTTGGTCAATCCGAGACAAAGTCGCTGAGATAAGTTAATTTATTCAATTTTATTGTTCTCGGTAGATTATGTCAATCTTACGAATGGCCGTTTAGGTTTTCAAACAGTTAACGTCGTATATAACTTATTTTAATATCATTGTTCAAAGATGATATCAAAAACCAAACATTTCTGTATTCGAGTCTTGCAATAACGTATAGTGAGCTGTACCTATACATCGTAGTTTTTAGTGCAGTTCTACACCACGATGTTATACGTAATCTCCACTTTTTTTCCTCTTCATTCCGAGTAATTAGATTCACTCCAATCAATGGAATTAGATTAACTTATACCTATATAGTTTATACATCCAATGAGGGTTTCCGGAATGATCCATTCACGTTACGCCGTTTCTATTGTGTTTGAAATGTCAAAGAAATTTAGATTGCAAAGAGGTGCTCTTAGTTGAGATTTTTATATCGAGTTACTACTATGCTCGCTATTACAGCTTATTCAAAAGTTCAAATGACTTATCGTACCTTTGTCGTTTCCTAATAAACTACCGACTACTCGTATATAGTTATACTTATACTTCTAAACAAACGAGTGTTTCGCACAGGATGTTTTTATCCATGATCGCAAGGGATTAACTGAAATACAATTTAGGTATATAGGCATATAGCAGTGCATTTTTGCCGTTTATTTTATTTTTTCCATCTAGAACACTGTATAATATACATTTATTGTTTAAATGTACTAAAAAACGCGATATAGTTTAAATCAATTCCAACATTTAATTTACCTCTATTATTTCACATAATATTTATCTTGATCATTTCATGGTTTCTACTTTTCAGCATTGCAATTTTACATTAATTTGCGATAATCTAAGTGTTTCGTTAAGCGGAACTTATTTGCAAGCCGTAATTTAAAATTTTACATATTTATTGTTTCATACGTATGCAAATCGAGTGGAATCGATTGTTTTCAAACGCCTTATTTTCTCGTATTAGAGCTAAAAGAACTGGTAATAAAATAATAATTTTGTTTCGTTTGAATTTAGAGAATTGATTTGAATGTATTCTTGAAATTATGTGTTTTCGAAATACACAATATAATATTATGTGTGTAAGAATACTGAATAGATATTGTAATATTATATGAAGATGGATACCACAGATAATAAACTAAATAGTCGAATAGATGGGCCACTTATTCACTTTTAAAAGATCATGAATTACCATAACTGTAAAACTGTAAGAACAAAAATATATAATGGTGATTGAAAAAAATTCATGTGATATTATCATAATAACGTTAGCAAAATACACTCGTTTGATCAATTTGATTACTTGTGCATAGTGATAAAGAAGTACATAATAAGAAAAATTATTACATCATTAAAATGTATAAAAATGTTAAGCTTTTAATACTTTTTAACGACTTTGTTATAGCTTCTATGGAAATCCTCGAATTCATTTCTCTGTTTCAATTAATTCCGAAGCAAAAACGTATTACGACGAGAATGCTTTTAATGGTCAGATATTAAAATGCTATCTTATATTACCTTTTATTTTGCTATCATGGGTATATTTAAATTTACACCCGTGTAACCCTAAGTATGATTCTATGTTTCGTGTTTAAACGGGATAGATATTCGTCGGTAAATATAAAACTTATTCTTAACCGAAAATTAATTTCCGGTTAAAAGTTCTTCCGAACACTATAAGAATTCGTTAAGTGTTTCGCTTTTTATTTTATACTATTATACTAAATAGAAACACGTGTACGACCACGATTCTAATATCTACGAGTGCAACAACTTTTACAGATCACAAAATGCGATTACAAATGTTACAGTGTAGAACTGTGGAAGTTCTCAAACTTTTTTGTTCGCAGGGTCTTTATTCTTTATCGATGCTAATAATATCTATGGAGCTCCAAAAAATAGAAATGCTCGACTTTAAATCACTATAGTCCCTGTATTTCGATTCATAAAAAATGATGCGATTTCTTTATAGTTTGTTTTTTTGTGATTATTATGCCTCACTATATTTCGTTACCCGGTGTTGCCCGAGGTTTAATTTGTCAGTAATATAATTATGAAATAGATATATGAATGAAAATGACACCGGGTTTGTTAGTTGTAATTATGATACCTACGCTGTAGTACATTTTAATAGCGGTAGTATTTTTACGTTGCTATGACAGTTAAATAACGAATATTGAGCGCAAATCGTCTCTGGGTAAAAATATTTTGCAATCTTTTACTCAGTTTTTTTCAATTATTCTGAGAAATTAGACGAAATTTCCATTTAGAAAAGTTGTAGATGGTACTGTACACACACACACAAAAAAAATAAAAATAAAAAATTAAGAAAAAAAAACAGCACACATTTTTGATAGAAGCAATACATTCCTCGTTTCACTCAAGATCTAAAAACATGTTAATATAAATATTAAATACCTAATCATTATTTTAGTAATTTTTAATTTTTTTTAAACGACGTTGGTCGTTTTCCCAATTGTTATTAGCCGATAACCAGTCTTCAAAAGTGTAGACTGCCGTAGAGACACAGGAAAATAATTTTCTCGTTGCGCACACACTGTATTGGTAATACTTAAAACCTTACAGCAGTCAATGACGTTTTTCTTTTTATAATATTTTTAAGATTTATGTTTTTTTTTTTTTGTTTTTTCTCCGTAATATACACAATAATATACACTATTCACTAACTCATTTGTCATTATCCACAGTGTTTTTTCAACTCGTGTTTCGTGCAAAGATTTGTTTACATTAATTAAAATTAATCATAAATTTGGCTTACATTTTTTATGAATTTTTAAAAAGATACAAATTAATACATAAATACCTCTGGTGATCTCTGTATAGATGTATCCTAGTTATACGCAGATAACCTAATTGGTTATGCTAATTTGCTCATTGGCATATATACAAAGGTACCAGGCAAAGTTTAGTACCCTCAAGTCATAAATAAAATTAGCACTGTCTCGGTTTATTTTGAGCTAAAAATATTTCTTAAAGAAGATACACGTTTTGCGTTTCTGAAAATTAGTATATTCCGGCTTGTATTTACTATTGATAATATTAACACACCAATATGATTTTGTCAAAATAATATAACGTACACACATATGAGAAGAGTAATGATTTTAAAGAATTTTATGTAATTTAATCTGAATGTTTATCATCTATAAATTATATAAAAACAAATAACTTGCTCTCTAATCAGCTCTACTAATAAAACTTTAACGGCATACCAATTTATTTGACATGTTAAGAGACTATTACTTAAGCAACTTGGTCTGTTATGAATTGTGAGCATATAGAAAAATATATGCAACTCCTACAATTTCTGAGACCAAGATACTTATAAGTTATACCTAACTATATAGATTATAGATATAGACTATAATAGAATAAAAAAGACCATGCTTATTTCAAACTTCAAAGTTCAAAGTGTTGATAAAGAAAAAATTAAATGTATACAAGTTCTTTACGCGAAAACATTTAGTTTACTTAATCATACTAATGAACGTTAATTAAAATAATAACAAATTTAATCCAAATGAATGAGCATTTTCTATTCTTTGACATTTTACGTTGCGCGGTTTTATCAGAGAGGCAGAGTGTATCAACAATCAAGCTGAAATAAAATAATGCGTTATATTTTCCTTTAGACATTGGCTGTAATTAATAAAACCATGTTGTTGTTTTCTTTTCTTTTGTTTTTTTTTTTTTTTTTTTTACTTCTGGGAGTTTTGTAGTTTACATAGATTCAAAGATATTTACTTAACAATTTCTCATAAACGATCTCACGTAAGGTGATAGTGATGACTGATGATGGTGCAATGGTTATAATGATAATGAAATTATTGTTTCTTAAAATATTTTTAGTGTTGAATCGTACATTGAAGCTACAACTATTAGTGTTACCCCCCCCCCCAAAAAAAAAAAAAAAACACCTATAATATATGTATTTACGATTCAATGTTTTTTTCTGAGTCGCAAAGAACATACATCGAGTAACACACTAAGTTTTTATTAAAACTTACCATTCCGACAAGATTCAAAAACAAAAATCTCCTAGTCCTACACAATTTTAGTTTAACTTTAAGGATTTTAAGTAGTTTTGATAATTTTTCCAAGTACGAATTGCGGGCTAAACTAAGTTTGATGTAACGAAATATGATATGTAAATAGGACTTACTTGTCGGTTATCGTATGCCTTTATGCACATGTTTACGTATATAATATATTATCTCGTCACTGGTATTAAATATTAATTCTCTAAACGTGCCAGGAAAAAAAAAAAGGTTAACGGTGATGCGGCCTATATAAATATAATTCATTGCGTTACAATTGACCTATTTTCGTCATTCTTTAATGCAGCACTCGTGCATCGTCAGTGAAATAAATTATAACAGTAATAATGTTAGTACGATTATTCGAAACGCATCCGATTACTTTAAGCAATTACGTTTTCGAGTAGGTAGATACACGTTCAACAGTGCCATGTCTTTATGACGATGATACTACTTTTGCGTTACCTGTGGAATGCGTGTTCGTCTCGATCATAAAATGTCAGCTGAGAAAATAAATGGTCTCCTTACCAAGGTTTCAGCTGCACTAGAGTCATGTCGTTAATTTCATGCTGAAAAGCCCATAAATATTATACTGGGTAATAGATTTCCATTGCAACATCTCCTGAGATAGGAACGAATTTCTGAAAAATTTAAGATTGAAAATAATAAAAAAAATTTTAAAAAAAAGAGAAATTATTTCACAAAATCATAAATATTTATAGGTATAGTATTTATCTCTATGAGTTACCAGACAACCAGAATTTAATTGTATTCATTATCTTAGGAGATATCACAATGGGACACAGAATTCGTGAGTCACAGCTGTATATTATTTTATAACTATTTTCAAAGAAATTGTGTTCATGGGTTTTTTTTTCCGGTGAAAATTAATCGATTAATTTTTTTCTTCGACTCGTACTTTTTACCGGTTCCGTGATTATGTTATTGAATCAATACACGGGTAAAATCATATCTATGTACAAAAAAAAAAAAAAAACGAAATAACACCACAGAACCTTCGGGGTCTTCGAGTCATACTCTTTACCAAGTCGGAACTATATCTATATAGACACGCATTTTTTTTCCTTTTGGAATTGTTAATAATATGATTATTGCAAATGCCTGCAAGCAACGAAACCAAAACTTGGGCATCGAGCAGTAGAGGATCAAATAACCTGGGAAGAAAAACAAACTAAAGCAATGTTGTATATGTATATATATATATATTATTTTTTTTAAATTAATCTGCATTTTTATTGTTATTCGTGTTACACACACGTATACGGAATAATATATCGTTATATGACATAAAATATAATTAATATTACATCATTATCATGATAATAATATTAATTATGTTTGTTTTAATCACTGACGTATTATACTGACTCATTATACAAAGATAAACGGAATATTATAATATAGGTAAGTGCTTAATATTACACGACAGAAAGAGTTGTACTCAGCGATAATTATGCAATGGTATTGTTATATAATGTAGACATAAATAATGTGTAATAGCAGTATTATTAAAAAAAAAAAAAAGTCAGCCGGTTTCGAGTCGAGCAAAGTCTGGGCATGTCCAGATGACAAAATTTTAGTCCGCGACGATAACGCTTTATCGTTCTGCGCCCAACAATACTGGGATTCACCGATTCTACCTGCTAGTTACTCGATAAAACCAGATTATAAACTAATTTATTAAGTGGAGCGTAGTTGTAGGGGGAAAAATCATGAGTCGAATATAAACGAGTGAACGAAGAAGAAGGTAGAGATGATGGTGACGGTCAACAATGTCGACTGAGAAACGTAAAACAATAATAATATAGATCGTATTCGGTTTGCTGTCGTATCCCGCGCTGTTTTAATAATAATAATAATGTGTGTCACGATTTTGGTTTTTGATTATTTTTGTTTTTTTATCTTAAATAATGTCGTTGGTGGACATGAACTGGAAATCTCTGTACCGGTACCCCTCACAAGACGCCTCCGAAGACTTGCACGCGTGACACTTGCACGACGTCGCCTGCGGGAAAACGTACAGCTCCGTGCCCGGTTCCACGCCTTCGTCGCAGTCCCTAAGCACGAACTCGGTCAGCTCCCGACCGCCGTGTATGCATACCGGATGGTGCGAACGTTTGTACGGGAACCGCCAGTCGGACACCTGAAGAAAAATTTAAAAAGATATATGATATGAACGTGTTCCGTTTTACTTTTTCAGCTCTCCTATGTTTGGTTAGGTATTCACGTATTCGTCCTATGTGATAAACCGATATCATAAAATAACGGATAGGTCACTCTTATACGATACAGGTGTTGACATAATAAGAGGTCGACTATATCGGATGAAGAGAGAAAGACTGCTTTCGCTTCTAGTTCTCACTCTTCCAGGGGGGAATTATCAGTAATCATATTTACCATCATTCTATTGATAATAAACACAAATATGGATGAATCCTTGTAATTTCATTTTTTTATTTTTAAATGTTCATTCCGGTGTGATAAACTTTCATAGTCTTTCATTTTTTTTTTTTTTTTTATTATTATTTATGGATACAATAGACATAATAATAATGATAATAATAATCAGATTCGAGTGTTGTAGAAAACATTAGTATAGGTATCTTATTTTAAATTATTTTTATTTTATATCTTATTTCTTAAATCATATATGAATAGGCACTCGAAGAAAGATTCAAAAATGTATCCGTTTCACATGTCCCAGGACATTCTTTTTTTTCATATTTTTCATTATTATTGTGCAGTTTTTAGAACTATTTAGATATTACTACATTAACTTTTTCGCTGTTCTACATTTATCAAATAAACACTCATCATATCCTCTAATTTAATTTCTTTTGTTTTTAATTATCTGCACTTATACATGCTACAAATATCTAAATCAAGAATTGGAATTAAGGCAGAACCATCTGGAATGGTTTATCTGAACGGTAACTAGTATAATGAGTATTAATAATAATAATAATAAAATGTATGTTAAAAACAAAATAAATAAAATTCAGACCGTTTTCTCTGCAGTTTTAATTTATGCATATTTTTTAAATTTGTTTGCGTAATTCTGTATTTTTAGTGTTTATATAAATACTAAAACTTAAAGTATTTTGTGACATTAATTCTGAACTCTGTTTATTACAGTCACATTTTTGATCAGGTGCGAGATAAAAAATAAATTATGTGTAAGACCTTTACAGATTCCTTTTAGGTCAAGAAGAAAGAGTAGTAATGAAAAAAAGTAATATTCATTTTTGATTAGACTTTATTACTGATTTTCCTTGCGTATTACAAATCACGTGGGCATTTCACCCAACAATGTAACGACTGACATTATTTTTTTTTAATATCATGATTTCTAATTTTCAACACCAATACAAATTCCAACCTAAAAACAGTGGTGCAATATTGATATTTCTTTATTGGTCAGATGAACATTTAAACTTAAAACAATAAACTGGAAATTAAATTTGGTTTTTACTCTTATGCATTTTAAAAGAATTATGAAACCAGAAATAGAGTAGTGTCTATACTATAATACCTTATATTATTATTATTTTTTTATACATTTATGTATACCGTATAGATAAAATTAACTATTGATATTTTTGATAATTTTTTTGTTAAGTAATTTTTCAAATTTAATTAACTTTTGTCAACTATAAATGTAAAATATTAATATCGTTTTATATATATTTAGCGACAGTATAGAGTAAACGGTATTGAAATAAAACACGATGATGCATTTACGTGCCATAATTACTAAAATGTCGTTACCATGATTTGCGTATACATATAAATATAAAATATAATATTTACAAAGCATACGCGTGACTCACGTCACCCGACCCCGTTGTGATGACAAACGTCGAGAAAACAAAATACACATGACGAGGTTGCGTATGATTATTGATTTTGAACGGCACACTCAATACGTCCGTAAATAAAAATGAGCTATTTTCTTCTGGTTATTTCTCATGAGATTTTAATTCATATATGTAAGAATGGTGCGTTCAGTGGTGGGGAAGGGAAAGTGGCATCTCACAATAAAAACATCGTGCTCTCTATATAAGCTCTATAGGATAATCACATCTTCAGTTTTATTTATCGGTAAACGGTACCCATTAAGAAAAGAAAAATTAACAAACTGTAAGGATGATTCCTTCTAAGAACGCCAACAGTCCACATATTACACCATATTTTCAAAGATTCATTTTGACCACGATGGTTTAACTCGTTCTTCAACGTTTTACAACATCATAATTATATAGGTACTATATTAAATTCCAACACAAAACGTAAGTTTAAATATTTACGATGCAGTGAGATAAATTCTGCTCTTACACATGCACGTACAAAACTTACATAGGTACCTATAATAATATTGTTATCATAAACTGTTGCTGCATATACTAAACGTAGAGCAAAAATCAAATATTATTAAATTTTCATTTCTTTTCGATTCTCATTCGGTCAAACACAATAACGTCGTTCAGCGTTTTGAAACTCACCCACGTTTGATTAAAATATTTCGTGTCATCAAATTATGATTATGAAGCGTAAACTGCTTTTAAATCGTTACCTACTCATAAAATGTTTTATCGCTTATCCAACTCATTTCATATACATAATGATATCATGTATAACACAGTTAACGTTTTAATCCCCAAACCATTAAAAATGATTTTTTTTTTAAATCACATTCTTACAACGACCAACATGAGATTTTTTTTTGTAAAATTTTGTAAATAATATATTTATAATAATATGGAATATAACTAATTTTAGGTCTCGATCGTATATAAGTACTACATGAACTTATGGATACATATAATTAGGATAATTTCCATGTATAACTATTAACTATTAGATTTCGTTTTTATGTTTTGATGCTTATTTAGAATCCTAACAACCCACCAGCCAGGATACGTAATACATAACACGCAATCCGTTACGGTTGACATATAATAGTTGATTATCTGAACATTCAGTATTATATTTCGGTATAACAATAAACAAAGTAGGTCTAAAACGAAATAATATAAGATCACAAAAATAATATTCAATCCTCCTCTTTTTTTACCTATCAAAATTACCTATTTATTATTTTGCATTAATTTATGATTAAAAATGAAGATGGTTAATCGTTATTATTTTAGGTATTAAGAAAAAAATTAATCAAGATATAGAAATAATAAGATTTTAACAAGAAATGTATTCGAATTTCAACCTATATAATATTGCTATCGATGATTTCAAACGACAATGTAAACGTTATAGCATTGTTTAATCAATGGCTACATTACAATATAATTATATATTATTATACTATATAATATTATTCGTCTCTATTCGACGTTCCCGTATTGGTGAATTCATAATATTTCTTTGGATGTAAATAATGTAATACGTTGTAGAATATGGATTATCATACATGTGTAAAATACGTTTTCAATTTTATGAAAATTATTAAAATCATGCACAACAAACGAAATTTGCGATAAAGATTTCGAACGCGTGCGTGTTAAAAATTCGATTGTCTATTTTAACCATCTGCATCATAATGTATTTACTGAACGGATTATAATGCTCAAACGTTGTTATTATGTGTTTGTCACATCTATATCGATATTTTATATTCTACAATTACAGTAACAGGCTTGCGCCCAGCCAGACATTTATGTTCGGTGTACAATTTTAAATAACAATACATTTTATAAATAAATAAGATAAACTTATAGTTTCATCATGCGATTCATAGGTTCATTTTTTTGATAATTTCCTGAAGAAAGGGGAATATACAGGGTGGGGCACTGAAACGGCCAATTTTCAAAGATAAATTATAAAATAAAAACCAAATAAAAATTAACTATTATTTATTATAATGAAGTATAAAACATGCCATTTATTTTTCAAAAATTATGTCCTCAAAATGATGGCCATGTATTTTCAAACCCTCTTCTAACCTACTTCGTATATTTTCCACTACACGGATACACGGTGAGAGCAGCGATGTTTTCAGGTGTGCGAATGGCTTTTTTTCGTAAAGGCATCTTTTTTAATTCTGAACCCGTTTCTTCTTAGTTAGTTACCCATATTTTAATATCCTTAGCCGATGGAACCGAATCATGGTGTTTAAGATTAAAACGAAGACCAAATGAACGCTGTGCGACTACGTAACTGTCATTATTTTTGTAAAACAATTTTATCATATAAGCACGTTGTTCACCACTCTACTGTTCCATGTTTATTAAATGGCATATTTCATTTGAACTAATAATATTTAGTGCGAATTTTTATCTTAATTACGACTGAGAAAATCTATCTTTGAAAATCGGCCGTTTCAGTGCCTCACCCTGTAGAAAGGCGTTTTGAATTGTGTACGAGATAACGATGAAAAGTTATATTGAAACGTATTAAGGAAAGGAAACTCTGGGAATCAAGTTGGACCCAGAGATAGGGCTATGGGTAGAAATCATGACTAGTAAAACGTTGTCGGTCAGTAAGCCAAGGTAGATTTGGTACTAATATTCGGTTCGGGTATTTTTTGATGTAGTACAAATAATAAAAAAAGAATTTAAAATGCGAAAAAAATTATTAGAAACATTTTATTAAGAAGCAATATTGAAGAAAAACACTATTAAAAATATCTTGACAGTTTATATTATTTAAGTAAAAAAATAAATCCACAAACCTTATTATATTTTTCCCGAGTTGTTCCGGTTCCGAAAAAATAGAGTCGGTTGAAAATAATGTTTTTATATATACCTATACGAAGAGAAAATAACCTTTCACTGTGGACCAAAATTAAAGGTACATACTTTCTACATAAATAATCATCTATAAGTACTTCATACCCCAACAAACGAAACCTTTTATATCATGCATCTACTCCAACTCATTTCCCGGGAATCCTCCTTGAAAGCTTAAAACGACAATGGCCTGGAGGAGACTTTCTCCAACTGTAACTATAATAATTTATAATGTATAGGTATATGTATATTGTATATACTCGTATATAAATAAAACACGTCAAAGCGCTATTAATGGATAATGTAGTCAACACAAGCCCATCGTCATCCACCTTTTTATTGTAATTATATGTAAGAGATTTTTAGTTTGTCAAAATAAAAAAAAATTAAAAATATATTAAAACGGAGAAAAATGCAAAAAAGTTAAAAGTTCTGTTTATCTATTTGCTAGGATATTAAATAAAAGATTTAGATATTTTCCTTGAATTCCTAAATCTATGGGTTTATCACAATAATAATAAATAAACATTGTGTACTTGTGCAAGTGCGCATTTATTATTATTACCTCGTTGGAGTCGCATCTTCCCCAGCAAGACATCACTTGGATCTCGTCGGAGCACACTCTTCCATTGATATCGGTGTTGGACACTTGGAACGTGTAAAGTTTTCTGGTGCAGTCTAGCTCACTGAGAGGATCTATGCCGGCGACCGAAGACCAAACGATCATCGAATAAATGGCACAAAACACCGACGTACAAATCATTGGTGCGCTGGAACAGAAATAAATTATTTATTAAAACACGTACGTGCATTCGTCAAACATTTAAGTTAAACACAACAAAATGTGTAGTTTTGTACAGTATAGTACAGTATAGTTTTCAGGACTGGCGTCGCAACGAAGTGCTGAGCTTTTATCTTTACGGAGCATCACCGACATGGCGACACCTAAAAAGAGCCGAAATATTATTCTATCGAATAATAGCGCAAAACAACATGAAATAATAATATACTCGTAGCATTTATTTTGTAATACGCGCATCATCGAATTGTTAAATTTGGTTGCGACTCCGCCGTGGACGTGACCACTAGACGTCACTGTGTAATCGTTTGCATTCAACTTGATAAATACATAATAATTATGTTTGCAACTGTAGAAATGGCAAATGTTTATAACATTATTAATTGATTATTTTGATAGTACCTAGATATTGTTTTATTGTTACGAAAACCTGTTGATAACTAGTTGAATGCAAACGATTACTGTGACGTCGCCTCCGATTTGAAAAATATATAGAATAACGTACGTATGTATATACAATTAACCAACGGTATAACGCTGTAGCATCAATGAAAGAGGTCTTACCACAATAGAAAAGGTATCAACCCTATACACTACACAAGTTCTAATACACACTTAATGACGAACTACAAAATCATTATTACTACAACCACACCGCTGTATTTCGCGAAGAGTAAACCAGACGTATTTATAAGTTGTGAAAATCGACATTTCATATGGTAAATATTAATAGTATAGTGAGACGAATAACATGAGAGTTGAGTTTCGTAAATGAAACGGAATAAATATTATTATCTAGAGCCTTATTTAAAATCGTCTGTGTGCAATTTTGGACTATTATCGGCAAAATCGTTTTGTGATATTTTTCGACTATATATTGCGAATAGTGTGATCTTTTGGATAGTGGCCTTCAGAACAATAAAACATATCATGCAACGGACAGCAATTAATTGGTATGAGTTTCCGATGTTGGGCCACATGGCGTGGGCGATCATTATATTTGGACGTGCGTTGTGTCTGCAAAAATTATAAAAAAAAAATATATACGATCCAGGAAAACGCAAAAATAAACCAAAAACTAAAGTGCTTCGAAGCAAAGCACCAAGGAAAACCTGATTGACGGTTCGATTTCCGTGTTGTCAGAGCTCAGATTATCGAAAACTCTATAAATATTTATATATTACTTGAGAATGTAGGACATATTTTTTTCAATGATATTTTTTTGTATTTACAATACAGAATTTTCATGTACTTGTATTCAATTTTGTATTCCGTTTTAGAGTATACTTTCAAAATACATAATGTTTAGTATTTTGTGCAAATATATTTATGTAAATTGGGTCTTGGAATTTCATTTTTACCATATAAAGGCTAATATTTGATTTGGAGTATATAATATTGTTGCCAAAGAATGTGATCCGTATAGAAATATCATTAAATCGTGACGTTTCCAAAGAATTTTTTTTTTTTCGGTTCTTCAATTTTATTTCTCTAAGAATGATATGGCTAACGTATATGGTACATTATTCATTATTGAAACAAGGTAGCAGAATTGCACAGTATATAGGACTTTCAGTATCCGTGGTTTTGGCCAAATACTAATATTGGATTCATCAACCATTACAATATCGACCAACTAAAAATAAATCGTTTATACTTAATGTGTTTTCACGACAATCGTAACAGACACACATAAATGTAAGCGCTTACTATTACAATTATGTGAGTACTATTACAAAATCATAAATACGCGAGAACTTAAACTAGAATAACCTTTAACTATTTATGAACATACACAGGTATGAGCCCTTAGTCCTTATAATTACATAGATGATTATATAAATACGTGAGAACCTGCAATAGAGTGATATTCATTGTACTCACTATTCATTTATTAGATATTATATTATATTATATTATATTATATTATATTATATTAGTACTATATTATGTAGATAGTACGGTTTTAATCATTAAAACTCATGTGATAAAACTACACCATATTGCCCATATTATTATATATACGTCACTTTTTAAACACTTATTTTTATCAGTATCTGGAATTTGACTACAAGCTGGACAGCCATCATAACCTATACAAATATATGATAAGGAATTAATATAAAAAAATCATAAACCATTATAATAACCACTTTCTATTGTTAAACAGATTTTTCTCACAGGAAAAAGAAGAAATAAAGACCGTCAACTTATACAATAACGGGATATATAAGGTAGTTCCGAACAGATCAAATTCAGATGTGTTTTAGTCGGATTATTATGTAAGCTCGTTCACACCAGTTTAATGTATGAAATAATTGTTTGGATTTTTGATAAATTAATAAATTAAATTATTGCTCTAAGAAAAATTCTATAATAAAAATAGTGATCTCACTTTAAAGTTGAGTATATTATTTAACACTTCAATTCTAAATTGACAAAGAAGACACTTGATTAACGGTACGCAACACCATATTATAGTAATATTTTAAAAAAATATTGTAATAAATCGTCAGTATTTTTATTTCATTTTATTTATTTTTAATAAGTTTTTATTTTTATTCGATCTATTGCAAAAATGAGAAAAATAAGAACAATTGGTGGTAAGCTAAAATACTCTAAAATTCATGCCAGTTGAAATTCACGAGATCGTCAATTTAACGAGATTTATATGTCCTTTGTATGCAATCCTGGTTTCACGTCAGTGTTAAAGCAGTAAAGCACTCTACTCTCTTATGTCCAGCCACTTTCACTCAACACTTTGTACTCCCATCCACGCCGACATTATAATCTCTGGGTCTCAGTAGTCAATTTGGTTTGGGGCAACGACAACAGAGCTCACACATAAATTGGATAAATGCTTAAACTTGATTCTTAACATTCAAATCACAAATTAAAGCTAAGCTTATAGCACTGACAACACTGACGCTACTAGCACGAAGATGAATATTTGATTATATTATTTGTTGTTCTTATTGTAAGCTTGAAAGGAATTTCGACAATCGTATCTATTCTGCGTGAGCAAACTTTTTTCACTTTAATTTTTTTTTTTTTTTAAAATATAGAAATAAACTGTATGTGAATAAAAGTTATTTAAGGCTAAAACTTTTTAGTTTTAATCCAGATATTGACACTTTTGTAGAGGATAAGCCGTGTCGAAAATCTCATTAAATTGTTTAAATTATAACTTATTAGGTTTAGTAAAGTTTTTTTTTCTTAAAAAGTAATTGATTTTTAATTATTTTTGTAATAAATTAATAAATGACGTATGTGAATATTATGCATGCATATATATATATATATATATAGCTATAAGTGAGCCTCGAAGATTTTTTTTTTACAAAATTGATGGTCCGCATGTCTAAAAAAGTTGGGAATCGCTGGTCTAGGGAGTTGAACACGTGGGTATGTGTGTAAAAATTGATAATGCTGCTAGTATAGTATGATCACCCATCCGACTGCTAAAAGCGCCAGGCTATGATATTAACCACTGCGCAGAGAGTGACTGGGACAAACCGTTCCGTCCACAACACGTCACAACATTAATATTTATATAAACTTATATTACTATGTATCCCTACATACATATATTTTTATTTTTAATAATGATCGTGAGATAAACACGACTGGTTGCATATTATTAAAGCGATGGTACGAAACGATCTAAGAGCAATACGTCCAATATTGTTCCATTCGATGTTTTATCATAACTACACCGATTCGGTGAGCGTAAACTATTTTCGGTTTCTTCGTACGCTCGCACGACGTTTCCCGGCGTTACATAAACCTTTTAGTTGCCAATCAAAGTTCATAAAACTTTATAGGGACACATTACATATATGCAATAATTTTTCTTTCCCACAAATATGGCAACCTTATATTATGTTCTCTTCACGAGCTCAATGTTAATGCACCTTTAAGTTTTTAATCGAAACACGTGTTGTGGTTTTCAATGTAATTCAATACGTATCGTCTTCAATTTTAAGTACTTATAGTTCATCATATACACATTCTTAGCTATCAACTCGGCTTCAGGTGTTTTATTATTACCATATTATCTCGTCGTTTTTCAAGCACAAAAACTTCATATTACATACTCGCATATTTGTAGGAGTTATTTTCGATTTTGAGCGAAACCATGATGTGTTGGTATGAAAGAATAGTGTATGTGATTTTATTTCTATTACACAATATGTGTACATTATGTGTACTCTTTATTTTGATTCAAATAATATATGTTTTATAAATGTATCATGAAACTAAGGCCATTATTAATTTATGTGGTACCGAACGCAAACAGTACATAAAAGTTGTCTGTACGATATTCCAACTCCAACTTTTCTATTCATTTTTGGATATCATTTTAATTAATAGTTATTAAAATTTTAGTTAATAGTAAAATAATATTTAATGGCAATTATAGTATTTTATAAATTATAATGGTACATTATTATATTATGCTCCATATGCTATGGTTTTAAGTTTGGTTTTGTAAAATTTCCACCGGGTCTAATTATTTATGAATAATTAACTGAAATTCCAGAACCATAAAAATTATAATTTTATTTTCTTCTTACACACCTTGAATATTTTTTAGATAAAATTTAGTCTTTTAGTAAATTACAATGATATCATGACAAAATTATTTTAAACAATTTTAATTTATAAATGTTCCATTTAAAGTATAAATGTTTTATTTATAACTTACTCAAAATGAAACGAATATTCAATTTAATACAGAATAAATTAATATTATAATTTACTTTTGATAACACATCCACCATTATTGTATAATGGAATATTGTGCTTCTTATTAGTTTGACCATATTATACGATTTTGTCTAAATATTTTTTATTGAGTACCTATAACTTGCGTACAACTCGATATTTTCAAATTCCTTAGTTCTTACACGTTTTATTCTTCTTGATTAATAATAATCTTTTATCTCTGTCTTTTGTTCTAATTGTTACAATTTCTGTGGATAATGATCTATGATTGTACCATTCAGTAATTATATTTTTTCATATCATTTGTATTCCATATGGCATATAACATTGCATAAATCTATTTTAAGGACAATATTATTAACTCAGATCGTACAGATCAAGTGCTTGTTGATTTTGTAAAAAGTTTCAGTGAAAAACTTACATAAAAGTAAATAAATTACCATCGTTATTTTAAAGAAGGGGAAAAAACTAAAGATCATTATTCCGTGTACGATAATAAAAAGTAATAATAATATAAACAATATTGGTCAAGCTATAAGAGCAGTAAATAATTATTTACATCGGATTGCGGTTTAAAAGTTTTTAGTTGTTTGAGAAGTACCGTAGTCGTTATAAGGGCATATTAAATAAAATATGATGTATCCGTATAAATACGGTTGATTTTACGACGGGTTTTCATAGACAGCAGAGTTACAAAGTCATGGACCGCCGATAAAACTATGTGTTTCATTTTTCGAAAGTTAAATTGCTTTGTTTTATAATTTATTATATATTTTAATGAACAATTATTATTATCCATCTGTAAGTCAGGATATATTATTTTATATTGTTCATAAAATTATGATACATGGATTACATAAAATGTCCTGCGCTCTAACCGACTGATTCATCATCGGCCATAGCCTAGCCTAAACCACTCAAGCTATAAGATATTTGGTCAGTATATAACAATATATAGTATAGTTTTATTTCGTGGTGTAATGGCCAACTAAGAGAGACTAAAAAGAAGAAGATAGTGTAAAAAAATGGAAAACGTTGTTTCTTGGTCGAATTTTTCGGAAGGAGATAAAAACAATAATTATAATAATAGTAATAACACAATGACCTGCCAACCTGTAATATAATAACTAATAATGAAAAGAAAAAAATAAGTTATGCACGTTGCTGGGTTATTTAACTATATGGTTTTGTAATGCATAATATGTTATATATTATATAATTAGAAAGGGCTGATTTTTGAAACGAAATGTGAAAACAAAACTCGCTTTTGGTCGTGAAGAAGAACGGTGATTACGACAATCTATCTTCCGACAACGACGACGGAGGCGGAATTAAAGTTGTACGGATATTCGTCGCCGTTCATTTCCGGTCATAGTGACGACTAACATGTATACGCCGTATATACTACTTTACAGTGCATATGGAAAATGACGGAAGCTGTTAGACCTATGTGTATACATATAAATATAGTTATAGTATACTAAGTAAAGCTATAGGCCCAATTTCAGTTTTTGATTTGGAGGGGCTTTACATATTTAAATAAAACAGACCCGTGGTGGCTATTCTAAGCACACCCCATGTTAAATACATTTAAAATATATAGTTTCGTGAAATATAAAGTTTGATATTTTTATAATATTTTTACATTATAAAACATTTATAAATAAAATGAAAAATTTTTATTTAAATAAATAACGACATTTAGATTCTTGTATAATTATATTATATTATAAATTTAACTGTCGATTCAAAATTGCAAATTTGTATTGATATTACTAATTTATGATACTATTATTAAAACTGTATTAATTCTGTGATCTGTGGGTGTATCATATATCTATTACGGAAAACACCCGCGAACCTTATGTTGTGTAAACTTTATAACATTTTTTTTTTTTCAAACATCGTTTACCGTATTGTATATATTAGATAATCGATGAAAGATTCAATTAGAGTATAAATTGTTGGTGGGGTCAATTTTAGTATTGTAAGTCCCACATCCTCCCGAATTGCACCTACGAGTATAGCTGCGGGCAAACGTATAATATGTACTGTGGTCTGTGATGAATAAAGATCGAAGCCGGAGCGAAAACAGTCAACAGCAAATGTTCCATTTTCTCACACAGCTATAATAATAACCATCAATACCCATCCGGCTCGTGGTTATAAGCTACCACAGTGTCCGTAAACACGCAACATTCCGCGCGCCCGTCATAATAATCGTGTCCATTAGAAAGCGGTCAATTTATCGTTGACCCGCGGTTTTTCTGCTGTTCGTCTCGCCGGCAATGCGGTACAATATAATGTTGATTTGACATCGGGGCGGCGGGACGCGAAAACAACCTAAATATATGTACATGGATGGGGTGAATAGGACTACGTCAGAGCGTGAGCGCGTGGGAGTACAAGTCGTAGCGAGAGATTAATATTGTCCGTTGGGCATAAATACGCGGGCGTCGTCGTCGATTTATTTTCATGGGTCTTTTATTATTATTATTATTATTATTATTATTATTACTAGATCTTTTTTTTTTTTTATCCTCGCAAAATTGGCGCCAACCTAACCGCGCGCATAAATTTCCGCCGTGCACTTTTTATACGCCTTATGTACCGCCGCCATATCAATAACAGCTATTGTATATTTTCGCTGACGGCCGGGACCGAGTGTGAAGAATATCAATAAACGTTCGGCATGGCACTTTTGTGTGTACGCCGAGCACAAAAATAATGCGACCTCAATGCAGACCGTTCATTTATACTCCGTTTGCAAAAAACAATAGACCAGACGTCTCGCGCAATAGTGCAGATGGCGCGTATCGTTTTTTTTTTTTTTTTTCGTATTATTCATCTTGCACAGTGTACAACATAATCGTTCCATTTTTCTAATATGTTTTTAAACATTAATATTCATAAGTCACGGACCGCATGGTCTTGTAGTACCCCATATAATCATGCGGTATTCGCGTGTTGTGCATAAGATACACTGCAGACTGCAATGGCGCCAAACCCTGTATAATTCAGTACCTCATCGTATTTTTATGTTAGCCGTGGTCCAGCGGTCGGGTCAGCGATTTATCGCTCAATATGGACACAGTTAATATTACAAATTAACTCGTTTGTATTCACTAAAAATCTGGCAGATTGATCAATCGTTGTGTCTTACAATGTTTGTGTATCGTTCGTATATTAGGCAATT
This sequence comes from Chaitophorus viminalis, assembly GCA_025469195.1. Classification (NCBI taxonomy): domain Eukaryota; kingdom Metazoa; phylum Arthropoda; class Insecta; order Hemiptera; family Aphididae; genus Chaitophorus; species Chaitophorus viminalis. The sequence goes on from JAIPRK010001841.1 coordinate 35,492, forward strand.
ATTATTTGGCTCTTAGTCCAGCCGTAAGGTAGTAGTGACTTATAATCTTGTAAATATGCCCTACCGATATTTTTGATTTCGGCACCACTTGTATAAATGTAGGTTCAAACACCAAAACACAATATTATAGTTATTGGCTTTATTCGAATATTACTCATGTGATATGGATTCACAAAATAGATTCGGACAAATCAACATAAAATTGAAAATATTTTAACCGCAAACAATACTATTTTATATTAATGTTTTTTTTTTTTCATTATAAGATATACATTCTAATCATACTTATTGTCCATAGTGATGTCATACTGACATTTTTAACCTATGTCGCATGGTTCCATCTTCTGAGAGTTTAGTGTTTGAAGTGCCACTGTTGTGAGCATACTAATTGCTTAAGGCCGATCGCATACCAAAAGAGCAAAACAGTGTTAGTCAGCGTAACATAGTTTTGTTAAAAATAGAACATAGGAAATTACATTGCATACGTAAACTGATAAAATATAGTCAAAACAAAACATTTTTGTTTTGAAACACAATTATCCATGATTGATACTGTCTGAATTTCCACATTTTTCGTTAGTCACAACTAGACAAGAAGGAATTATCATTATTATAATATTATTATAATTATTATTCGCAAAGGTGGCTTGAACATGCAAAATACCGGAGCGTTTCCCCGGTCAAAATTATGGGTGGGTGGTGGCCGGTGGGGTAATCATCTTTATAATATTGATATTAATGCCGTAATATGCAAAATAAATGTTTTCTACAAATACTGTTATGGATAAATTGTTCATATTTTTAATCATCGTTATGCGGCAAAAAGCCAATAAATATATAATATGTAAAAACCTAAAATTTCGTTTTTTTATTACGAGTAAATAATGATATATTAAAGCACTAATAATCAGTGTTCGGAACGTTCACTTAAACACTGAACTCGTTCACATTCACGATCAAGTTCTTAGAAAAAATGAACGCGTTTATACAGGCGTTCAATCAAATTTTTTATTAAATATTTATGTATCACCAACCTCCATTTTATATAAATGAGGCCCTTACAAAATATATTAGTTATATATTACTTTATGTTCAACCCTATAACGCGTAGGCTTTAATTCAATAGTTCAGATAACTGTGACATATATTCTTTTATCGTAGCCACAAAGTTATCGATTATTATTATGAAAATATTATACATACATATAAAATTTATAGACTTAACATAAATATGTATAGAAAACGCTAATATAAATGTTTGGTGAAAATTTCAAGTATTTTCAGTTTTTCATACTTGAGTTGGAGCATTTAAAAAAAATTTATTTTGTTAAATAAGTGGTATTACATAAAAATTCATGTTTTCCGTTATTTTTTTATGGTTTTTCCTAATGTTTTTGAAAAGTATTGAAAATGTTTAACTTTTGACATGGCGCCCAAATATCATATAAATTCATCTTCTTTTCAGTAAAGTTGCCTTTTAAGGAAATCAAAGCATTTTTACTGCCTAAATAGGTGTCATTGGGCACAAAAAAATAAATAAATAAATAAAACATATATCATTGTAAAATCAATACATTTACTCCGGTCAGATTCTAAAACAGATAAAAAATTTGTAAGCAAAATAATCAACAATAAGTGTATTAAATTTTGGTAATTTTAGTATGTACGTAGCTAAATTGTATTTATATATGGCACAAATCATGTTGGTGGCCCACTAAACTAAATTAAATTATTTTTTAACTAACTTATTTTTAAATAATAAAATGTATTTGTATGTGAAAATGGTTAATACTATATTTATTATAAATAACACCAAATATTATCAGCTTATAAGAAAAATTTGATAATCGAGATTACATTCAAAGATCATTTTCAAAATCAATTTTATTACATATATATTATAACAAATGAATAGAGTGATATAAATCAGAAAGCGCTTTAGAACCAGGGATTTTCTTCAAATCACACACTTTAATAGTTAATTTTATTATCTTTGGTAAATTGGCGTTTCGAATTATACTGCACCAGCAGGCATCACCGATGACGGCAATATTCTATGTCAAATAAATATTACCCATGTAATTTAGTTTTATTATACCAACGTTTATAATACATTTTAATTTTTATTAATATCCAAATTTTATTTCTATACATTTTGTTAATTAATTATAATAAATAATATTGAAACAAAATATTTTATTAATATTTAATTTTTATACTATACTACTTCCAATAGTGAAACAGTGTTAAATTAATTTAATGAATAGATTAAAATAAACGACCATATATGAGAAGCCAATTTAGATTGAAGCACACCACGAGTGACAAACACATATCTAAGGCCGTACTACATCGATTTTATTAAGGTAAGACCTCTAGATATATTGTATTATCTTTAAAAGGGTATAGTACAATGGTATGACGAACACGATTTTTTTAATAATGCTATAAACGTCATGGTTGGAACTTGTCATAATTTATATTACGAGTACCTTCTTAAACTGTTAATTAACATTTATTATTCTAATATGCAGTGAAATTGTTTTTCATTTATATTCTTAAAATAGGAACTATCCATTCCTACATAAGCATAAAACATAAATTATTAGGTGACTTTAAAACTCGATTTTTAGAATACACAATAATACATAATCATACATTAATATGATGTGGTTTCAAAGTACATATAATATAACCTGTTAGCCGTGTAGTGAATGCAATAACTATAAACTATTATTTAGCGATAAGCGATAATAAACATTATATTATTAAACCCACACAAACTGAAGCTATAATATCACATAATTCTAATCGTCCAAATATTTAAAACATAACAATTTTTTAATTCAATAATATCCTTGAACATATTCCATTAAATAAACATAATTACCATGAGTTTAATAAGGTATCTATAATATAGCTTATTCATTTTAATTTTATTTATATGAGTTTTATCAATTTAAAAATGTTTGTATTATTCTACTATTATGTATTTATTTGATTTGCTACACCAATATTTAGCAAGTATTACCTATGATAGATTTGTTAGTTCATTGCCCAAATTCTTATATGACGTTTTTACAGGGTAAAACAATTTGGCGTGTTCCTGTAATATACTATAATTTACAAAACTACAAACACTTATTTTATTACAAAGAAACAAATATTACATAGAAAATTAAAATATTAAATTTTTATCACGTAAAAAGCATAAATATTGTAAAAATACTTATATTATCTATTTCAAAATATTGTTTCGCGGTATATAACATGTGATATTTCCAATCAAGGTATGCCGATGTCACCGTTCCAGCCGTTGAATTTCAACGGTTGAAGATAATTTTCTCATAGAAATATGTCTATGAGTATTCTATGTGACAATGTCTAATTTTTTTCATCTAATAATTATTTATCATATTAATTATTTATCACTATTATACATAATTTATTTTACGCCTACCAAAGCAGTAGAATAAAAAGTTCATTTAAAAGTTTCGGTTTCAATTCTCATTGCGATTTGCCGTCAGCGTGTATTGAGTGTAGTAATTATAATATAGTGTCTTAAATATATTATAACGAATACTATATTGTTTTGTATTTTGAACAACGTATAGGTAATCATATCGCCGTATATAAATAATTTATATTTTATATAGATATAGAACTAATCACCTATGTAATCGTTCATGATAGAATTTACTATATTACATATGTGTTTGGTAGGCCAGTCTACACATCAACAAATGTAAGTTTTTAAGTAAAATATTGCCTATCGAATGTTTTCCAAAATAAAATAAATACCATTAAAGCCCGAATTTAAAAGCAAAATGCTAATTTTTTTGGTCAACCTTTGATAATAATTTCCAAGTTCATAATTCCTTTGATGAAACAAATACTTCAAGTGGGAAACGTTAATCTTGAATTATCAATGATTTTTTTCAAATAATATTTAGAGCATTAATTAACATTTTAGTATTTTACCCCGTTGATCTTATTACTTTTGAATTTAAAATTTATATTTTTACCTAATACAGCTAAATAATTCAAATAATAAATTTAACTGATTTAAAATATAATAATTTAATCTAATTGTAATTTTGACTATATTTTTAAAGAATTTATCAATAGATTTTTAAGCATTTAAATTCGGGCCATATATTATAATTATCTAATTAATTAGATTACCTTGCATGGTAAAAAAAATTATAAATTTTTCTAGGTTCGATGACTGAGCAAAATATTTAATATCAATTTTTAATTTACGTGTCAATTAAATTTATGTTTCTTTAACTTTTAATATTTTTTATGTATTACATTCAAATCTTTTAAAATAATATAAAAAAAACAATAAAATTTTAAGCGATATAATTCACCTTGTATATGTTGAGCGTGTAAAATGACAAACGGGGCTGACTTACAATGGATGCTGACGAAGAACTGTTTTGTAGTCGCCACATGACAACGGTAGGAGCGGATAAGAATATAATAGTATTGTTTGATTATCTAGTAATTCATTTTTTTATTTCT
>JAIPRK010001842.1:0-40001 GCA_025469195.1 Chaitophorus viminalis
TTGTCTAAAATGTGTATATAATAATATAGTATTTTATATTTAAATTGAATTATAATGCAATTTCGTAAAAATTTAAATTTAAAACAGTCATAAAATTTTTCCTCTTAAGTCTGGTAGAATTTATTTTATATATTTTTGAAGGTAAGCTTATGGACAACCTAGTGTTAAAATTTTGAACCTTAAGTATAAACAAAAAAAATTTTATGAATTTTCAACCATAAAATAACTTGCAAATTATCGCGATTTTAACATATTTTATACAAATTTGAACTTTATGGGCTTATAAAAAAAATTTGAGTGAAACCATCTCCGAGATTTTTTAGTGACCATAATTTTAACTTATTATAAACCTTGTATTAAATATTCAAGAGTTTTCGGTCAGCAAATTAAATTTTATAGATGTTTAAGTAAAATAATTTTACAAAAATCGAAAATTTAATTTATCTATAAATTAGTAAAAATATGTCAAAATACTTTGAAAACTTAACCACGAATAGAAAACGCCAATATCAAGATTTGGTGAAAATTTCAAGTTGTTGCGGATTTTAGTTTTTGATTTAGAGCATTTTAAAAAAATGTATTTTGTAAAAACGTGATTTTGCGTTTAATTTCCTGTTTTTTCATAATTTTTTTATCGTTTTTTCGATTTTTTAAAAAAGTATTGAAAAAATTGGATTTTTGAGTTGCCCAAGTATCATCTACATTCACTTTCCTTTCAGAAAAGTTGCTATTTAAGAAGATCGAAGCATTTTTACTATCAAAAATCGTGTCCTGAGACACAAAAAAAAAATAAATTAATAAATAAAAAAAAAAATACACATCATTGTAAAACCAATAGATTTCATCACTCCGTTCAGAATCTAAAATGTTATGACCGATTGAAATTTAAATTTTCACGAAATTGCATAAAATGGCGATTTATGGTCAAACGATTTTAAATATTTGTTATAATTCAAAAAGTATCAGTCGCAGAAACTTGAAATTTTTACCAGTTGTTAAGATAGGCATTTTCTCTATGTCATATTTTTTTCAAAATATTATATTGATTTTTAAGCCACTTATAGGCATTTAAAAAATTCGAATATTTAAAAAAAAATTTTATAATCAGTGATAAAAAAAAATTGACTAATACAAAATACTTGAAAATTTAATAAAAGATTCCACACAAGAAATTTTTATTGTCATTCAAAAATCATCAAAATTCATAGGTACAATTTTTTTTATAAGCGTTTGAACAGCGAATATTGACATAAAATTACATGTAAAATATAATATAATATAATATATAAAATTCTAGACTGACAAATCATATCGGTTTTTTTAAAATGCTCTAACTCAAAAACGAAAAACCGCAACAATTTGAAATTTTCATCAAATATTTATATTGGTGTTCTCTATACATGGTTAAGTTTTCAAAATATTTTGACATATTTTGACTAATTTATAGACAATTTAAATTTTCGATTTTTGTAAGTTTTTTTTTAAAATATCTATAAAATTTATTTGGCTGTCCAAAAACTCTTGAAAATGTATTAAAGGATTAATTATAAGTTATACTAATAGTAACTAAAAAATATCGGAGATTGTTTCTCTCAATTTTTTTTTATAAGCCCATAAAGTTCAAATTTGTTCAAAATATGTTAAAATCGCGATAATTTGTAAGTTATTTTGTAGTTGAAAATCCATAAAATTTTTTCTGTTTATACTTAAGGTTCAAAATTTTAACACTAGGTTGTCCAGCTAATCTTCAAAAACATATAAAGAAATTTCTACTGGACTTAAAATTAAAAAATGTATGACTCTCCTAAATTTAAATTTTTACGAAATTGCATTATAATTCAATTTAAATATAAAATACTATATTTTGATATACACATTTTAGACAAACATATTAACTCCGTTCAGAATCGTTATTCGTATACAATGATATCTATCATTGCATTCAAATTTAACAAATCCGTTGTAATAATGATCTATCCTATAAACGAGGTACACTCCACCCCAACTGTACAGCAAAGTGAGGCCCACCCGTTCTTTTTTAAAATAACTTTTTGAGAAACGAGTAAATGTACTTCGTCATCTATCATTGAGTAGAAGATCATCTTAAGGATCTAACCTCATAGTGCATGAGTTATACTGATTCAAAAATATATTACATTAATATTTTTTCTATGATTGACTATTTGACATACATAAAATGCACTAATATAATAAATTATTAACAGTAATTAATCGGGTGTTTTTCTTTGTCTTAAACGATAAAATCAATTAATAGTATAATTTTTCATCATGTGAGTAATCTACATTTAAACAATGCACCTACTGTTTTAACCACTAAACGTCTAAGGAATAACCAAGTAATATTTCAAACTTTATCAATTTTTTGTCAGTAAAAATTGTTTATACCGTTGTAGTTAATATTGTTCGTTTTAATAATAACTAACCGTAATATTTGATCGTTAAAATTCTTCTCATCCAGTCAACTAGTGCACATCATAATTTGTCTGACACTGGGTAAATCGATTTCTATAGGTGGACCACAATGGTTTAGTTGAAAACAAGAAAGGTAATTTTTTTAAATATTTATCCAGATAAGCATTGAAACGAACGCCGGTAGTGCTCACTATAGTCACAACAAAACAGATGAATATCTGACCATTAAAAACCAAGTGTACAGAACGATATAATTTGATATGTGTACATACAGTGCACCCTTTATGCGTTGTAGTTTTTTTTTTGTCAATTCTAAATAAAGGGTTAAAATCTTTGCTTGTTTCCCAATGACCTTCATCAGTTCATCTGTCGCTTATATTTTTTTATTCGTAATGATATACATATCGTATTATACACACATATATGCATATGCATACATAAATGTGTGTATAATAAGGAAATATCACATGTTCTTATACCTACGTGGTAAACAGGGTAAATGTGTTTTAAAAAGGACATACATTTAATACATACACATACACATATATGATATATTATATTGGTATTACGAGCGAAAAAAAGGAAGAAAAACATTCAGCCACCGTACACTCGTATATGTTTTTTAGACTTCAAGCACAAATGGTTTAATATTGTATTTGTTAGTGTGTATATATAAGTTACCAAAAGGACTGTCGACGTTTATTGCACGTTTAACAGACGTGCGTAGGTAGGTATATCATGTGATAGTACATTCTCCAATTACAATTCGCATGAGGGAGGTAAAAAGAACTCAAAAAGATCTATCTTGGTTGTTAGCGATGACACATACACATGCGTGTACAAGCGATCCATAACGTTTCAAGTGTGTTCATTTTATTGTGCTTGAGATTTATTTTTGCCCTCAGTGAAATTCTTTATGATATAGCGAACACATATATAATATATATGTATACAGTCATGTTGGAGACGTTTAACTAAGGAGGTGAACCTACCCGCAGATAAACGACGAAAAGTCTTTGTCCTCTATAGAAAACGTTCTGAAAAAAAAATAATAATAATAATAACAAGTTTATGGCATTGTTCGTGTATGCACAGTAGATATAAACATATTATAGTATTATAGTAACTATATAAAGATAAATATCTTAATATTTTATTTACGATGTATATCAGTGGTATTAAATTCTTCGCGTATACAATACAATTTCCAAGTTCAACATTTTGATGAGTTCATATATTGTATAAAGTTATGCTCTTTATAAAACATATTTAGCGTACAAAATATATGTAAGTATAGTAATTTCAATTACTCGGAACTCAATAGGAAAAAGTTAAGTTTTTTACCCATCGATTTATTTTACAAAAAACTATAATATAGTTTAACAAATTTACTATCATCATTATTTATTGCATCTTCAAAAAAAATTATAAACTAATTTAACTAAATATAAAAAAACATAAATATATATATGTATGTGTGTGTATGTAATACATATTATATACATAATATGTATGCATTTTGTTTGATAAGTCATACTGATTCATATGTATACCTATTTATCTTGAGGACTTGACGTTTATCAAAGCAATTGAAATATGTAATATGCAATAACAATAATTAATTTTCAGCCTACTGCAGAATTCTAAATACTACTACCGAATGTGTCAAGAGCGCAAGTTATAGTAAACAATGATGATTTTAAACGCGTTTAAGTTATTCAAACTCATGAATAGTTCAACTACGTGGAAAAAAAATTTGACCGACTGTATCTGTTGACGGATGTTCATACAGATGTATTGTTTGCGGAGAAAAAATACTTTAAAGAAAAATAATAACCTCGCTACTAAATGCGTTCGCTTCGAAACGAACACATTTTCTAAAACACCGTATGTATACTTACGTAGCACTATATTATATATACCGGAGTAAACACGCTGGCCCGCGCGTGTTTGCGCAGCCATTAACGCCGTCCGTTGCAGAGTAACCAAGTGTAACCAAGTGGCAAGCAAACAGTGTATTAAAAAACAAAACAATCATTTTTAATTTATTCCTGTATGGTCTTTTAAGGAAAGTTAGACATTATCGAAGCGTGTACGCCCATGAACGGTACCGAAGACAAACATTATACATTATATATATGTCTGTATTGAAGTATTAACTATTAAGTAGCGTACTATATACAGACTGCTGTAGATTGTTTACTCACGCATAATCACGTTACTATAGCCAGTCCATCATGAAATCCATATAGGCACTGCAGTGTTATGAATTATGATGAAACATACATTCTAATGTAACTCTAGTAGCATTCACAAAACGCATGCCCGGAACACATAATATGCTGCAGAGACGGGCAGATAAAAATACTTTTTAAAAAATATTCAAGTGTCACCCACCTTAAAAAAAAAAAAATATTTTCAATAACAATGGTTATAACCTACTGTATATTATACAGTATAATCTATGGACTACAAAAGTTTGGTCAAACATAGTGTATTCCAATAAAAAATTTCAATATTACCCTTATATAAGTTTGTCATTGAAGCACAAGGATTATTTAAAATATCTTTTAAATACGTACATATAAAAGCTATTTACGTAATATACGTTATTTTATTTGAATGTACAATATTGATATTGTTGTAATATTTTTTAATCAATTATAGAAACAATTTAAATGTATTTAACAAGTGATCAGAATAAATTTATTATAAATTATTATAAATTCATTCAGTAAGAAAATATGCGTTTGGGGTTAATTATAGCCATAATATATAGGTATGCAATATATATGTATCAACATTTTATTTTTAATTTATAATATTACGTTTTGGATTAGTTCAAAATATTATTGTTGCACTAAACTTTTCAATTGTCTATGTTTTTTTTTATTGTTTTTACAGTGGGTATTTTATTTTTATTGTTCTTTGGTGATACGAATTTTGAAATTAATAAAATATATACGTCTAATTAATAATACATCCACAAAACTAATAAAATCGATGTAAAATCAATGCTTCCTTTTAGGAAAAATGTATGTAAGAAAAGAACCATTTACCACAATATAATTTACACAACCGATTGAAAGGGGTTAAAATTAGTTTTAATTGGAGACCGTTGCCGTGGTGAAAGGGTCGGTGAATGTCGGTGACACAGGACACACGCGGAGTGATTTGATTTTCAATAGGAATTTTTCAAGTAGTAAAGGATAGATTTAAATGCGACTTAACGTCCGTCGCAGTTGCGTTTCTCGTGCCACGTGGCTGACACAACAAAACAATAACACAACATTATTTATTGTGAATACAAATCTAAGATTAATTAAATTCTGATTTATCATATCAACCAATCTTGTTTTTCCATATTGCCCTGTTATTGAAGTTTCTGGTTGCATATAATAATATATATTATATGCATACATATTTTAATATTTATATATATCATTGTTTATTCAAAAACACCATGTTTATCCCCTCATAAATTTCATATTTATCTTAACGTGTATTTCGTGCAGTTATTTTTAATAGAATATTATTATTTAAAAGAGATAATTGACCACCATGAGTCCACAATAATCATATTTTCTTTTACCGTATCGGAATACGTAGCACTGGATAATACGCAGTTTATCTACAATTCGGTGAGTCTCAACATTTTATATTTTTATAGAAGGTCAAGCTCAGTATCCCTTATCAATATTATTGTGCTACCTACCATTGCTACCGCTATTACTTTAACAATGTACAGTTTTAAAACTTGCAACAACATTTTAATACAGGTACATGTAGATTGTAGGGTCATGGAATAAAAAAAAGTATGATCACTGATCATATTTTTGTCATAGTGATTTAAACCCAAAAATGTATTGTATTTCGTATTTGGATTCTTTTAACGAATTTAATAATAGCTTTGACAATACCTCCAACATAAGATAATTCAAAAAAATACAACTGTACTTGAAAAACTGTAATTTGAAATAAAATAAAAGGGGTTTGATATTTTTTGTGTTTTTACAACAATTTAAAAGGCATATTTTTACTGCATCAGAGATGACATGAATGCGTTAATATCTGTACGATAGTAAAATTACTCTTAAACAGTTTACCAATTTTATTTATGTACTAATGTACATGTAGTATAGTCAGTATAGATCATGTTTAAACCTGTTCAATATATGTACGATAATTAATATTCAATGAAAACAAAAAATCAAATTAAGAGGCATTTTAGGAACAGATTTATATAATGTTTATTTATGTTTATTTAATGTTTATAGTTCAATTTTCGGTATATTCAGAACAATTATAAGTTATGTATGTTTTCATTTTAAATAACTAACTATAATAAAATATAATGCTCGTACATACTTATGTTGAATTTTATAGCGTGTTGATAATTTGATTTAGTTATTCAATTACTACTTTGAATATTTTCTGTTGAAATAAAAAAGTAGCTAATAGGTACTGTATACATAAATTATTTATCAATATAATATATAATATTCACCTGAATCATTTTTTTAACACAATCCTTATATTTATTTATTTTTGTAAAACAAATCTAACACTTCAATATTAGTTTAAAATTCACTACAAACGGATTCTGTAATAACGGAACTTAAAAACAAAGGTAGGATTATCTAATACATCAAGAGTTCAAGTGCAGTTAATTTAATAAAAGTTAACATTCACTAGATATATAGTGAATTATTTTAGTCGAGCAATACTTATTACTTATTATATCATATTTTCAACGGATTTTGAAAAATGTCATTTATTTTTGTTCACTTTAACAAGTTGACGGTGTGAATCGTAATAGGCAGTTAATTTTTAAATTTATATTCATAAATCATTAATATAATATTCGATATGATTAAATATTATAACGTTTATTGTTGTTTTAGAAATAAGAAAATATAATACAGTTATAAAATTACGTTTTACATTTATATACAAATAGATATATAGTTTATAAATGTATAATTTGATTAATACCAAAAAGATGATCATATTTTTGAAAAAGTATTTCCGAATTAAAAACACATTGAAAAGTTTATCGAAAATTAATAAATATTTATTCAATATATTATTAAGTGTTACTAATATTTTTAATTTTTAAATTGTAGAAAACTGTGTAAAATTGTATAATACTGTAGTTTGTTTTTCCTTCGATCGACTTTCGATTTTATAACATAAAATGTATTTTTTATTTTTTAAATTAATTTTGGTAAAACGATTTTTCTGAAAGATAGGAATATTATGTAGAATGTAGATATACCAGCTATTATTATTTTTAATTTCACATTAAATCCGGGCTTGGCGTGCTGTATTCATTTATTATTTTTTATATTTTTCACAACTCAGACAAATTCACAAGAATCTCAATACAATATATATATATATATATATATATATATATGTATATATATATATATATATATATACGTATAAATATATTATTTACATTAAAGGCAATGTTCGCATTTACCACTTATATATTTCATCATTGGTGCGAGATTGTATAATGTTGACAAAAGAGGTGTCGCGGGAAATTGAAAAACGGTGCACCGCGAACAATGGATACCGTGAGGGAAAAAATAAGAGAAGTGGCCTCGTCACCATATATATCCCTATATATATCACATAATGTATTGGGTATTTTCAAAATGTGTATTTCACGGAGGACGGGGTGGAGCGGCTGTGGTGGAGCGCGCGCACGCGAGTTAATCAGATTTAAATTGAATCGCATGTACCCAGAAAATTGATATTCCACTGCGGTTGACACGTCTATTTGCCCCGGAGGGCAGGGCCTGTAGATACTCTTTGACAAGTCTGCTGTGGTGTAATTGGAACATCGAACTCGCAGACCACGCCGCAAGGTAGAAACCTTATTAATTTGGCGGATAACACCTCCGGTTTTTCCGCGCCACCGTTATCGTCGTCGTCACCGTCCCTTTTCGCCTTTGCCTCGATGCGCAAAGTCACACGCACCCCTTTTCCTTTATCTCGGCACGCCGCCGCCGCGGTCCAACAGTATATAACGTACACCAGCAATCGGCCAGCGTAATATATCTATCTATGTATAAAACAATTTGTCCTAACTCACTGACTGATCATCACCTAGCCGGAACCGCTGGATGGGCCAGACTGAAATTTTGCATACAGATAGGTAATACGACATAGGAATCAAGAAAGGATATTTCGAAAATCGCATTTCTTGGGTCGGTGGCAGTTTGAGCTCTGTACTCAAATGCATTATTTTTTCACTTACCGGTTACCAAGGTAATATTTTATATTGATTTTATGATGATGGATATAAAGTGTCCAGTAAATAGTATCGAGTCGCTATGATAACCATTATCGTAATATAGGAAAGGATTTTCGAAAATGCGATAAAAATAGAAAACATAACCTAGTCGAAACCGCTAACGCTATGAGAATTCAGTCCGTAGTTTCGTTTCATGGTGTAGACACCTAGTAAAATAGAATTTTTACAATTCATCCTCTAACGAGGTTAAAGGGGGTAAAAAGAGTAAAATTGGATACATCAGTTAATCGGAACCGCTGAAGCTATATATATATATGTATTAAAAATTTATATATTATATTACTGGGCAAATCAAACTCCGGGCAACGCTAGGTAACGAAAACTAGTAATAATATATGTGTGCAATACTATGCACGGCTGAAGTATATGTTTATATAATATACCTAACCCGCAGCGGAACTAATCGTGAATAAATAATTATTGTTATACATATATCCGCGTAAAAATGTACGTATATTTTCGCGGAATCCTTATTGTATGCGTAACTAGACATGCAAAAACGGTATCGTCTATATTATGTTTATGAGCTATATATTATGTCATATACTGGCAGTTCAATATCACGTATACAGTATGTTGAAACAGTATACTGCAGTAGGTATGTACTCGTACATAAGACCTAAGAATAGTAATGTTAAAATATTGTTTATTTATGAACGTTAAATTTGAAATCATAATATATTATTATTGCATAATGTATTGATGTACCTACTCATAACATTGAATAAACAATTCTCAAACCCTTTATAATAAATATTAATTAAATTAGTAACACATTTAATTCTTTAATTTAAGATTAACGACCCATCGACAATGCAAAACGTACTTTTAGTATTTCATCTACTTTTCAGGAGAAGTAATTTTATGATTTTTCTATGTTTTTCTAGGTCCATCTTAACCCTTCAAATTTTGCGCCGTCGGTCGGTTTTACGCTGGTATTTTTCTAGGGGTTGTATGCAAACGTTAATGATACAACGATCGCCTGTAGAGTAATTTCAAATACGTTTCTTATTCCTGGAAAGTTTGGCGATAACGGAATAAAAATCAAAGAATGCTCATTTCCATGTGATTGCTGTATCAGTATATCAGTATATCGCACCCCAGTGGCGTAGTTATGGGAGGGGGCTGGATCCCCCAAAGCCTTTTTTTTTTTAATGTTTAATGCATTGACATATAAAATATAATATATTATGATTACGGATATATTCCACCAGGTCCTTATCTTGGCTCTCAAATTATATCTTTCGTCCATCATATTATCATACATTCATACAATCATACGCGAAACGCGCGTCAACATAGATCAACCAAGTGTTTTTTCTACAAATTTCTATTTATAGACATAGAATATTTTTTCGTGTGGGAACTTACGTACGGTATAACTTTTTTCGTGGGGAACTTACATATGTACCCGCTTACTTGCTATGTTTCGTGTGAGAACTTACTATAACGGCCATATCACGCGTTTTCTTCAGTATCTTCTTGATCATTTAATAACTTGATTGTTCCACGCAGAGAACGTCTTTGGTTGATTTAAGTTATTAATACCATTTTTATCGTTTCATTTATTTATTTATTTATAAATACCTCAAATACCTGATAGTAATTATCAGGTTATGTTCACGAAAAAGAAATCCGTACCTATTTTGTTACTGTATCAGTTAAAAACAAACATCACATTGTGTTTATCATTATAATTTTTTTTTTTTAATTGATCAATTTTTTAGAAATGAGCCCTCTATGTGAATTTTAGTATGTCTTATTTAAGTAAGAGGAACTGTTCGGATTAAACACGTAGGTAGTATATGTGTGTATAGGCATCGACAATGCCGCTAGTGTCGTTTTCCCATCCGACTTCTAGCAACGCCGGACGGTGTTCAACCGAAGAACTGAGAATGACTGTGGCAAATCGTTACATTACATCATTTTATCTGTATCAATCATTATTATTGCATTAAATTTTTCTGCCCAATTAAAATTAGCAATAAAATCTGTTAATGTCCAATGTCAAATAGTTCTATTTTTTAACAACAATACCTACGGTTTGTTTTTTCTGGAATTTAAGGTGGGGTTCCAGCCTTTTCAATATTGAATATTGAATGACATGTAGCTTACTAACTCCTTTAAAATAAATACGTACGACTGTACAAGTACTTACGTGTGTGGTCGATAACGATTTGATGTATAAAGTTTGATAACAAATATTGACTTTTGACCACTTTGTTTCCCGCTATAGTCTATCCAAAAATTGCTTTTCTAAAACTCTATAGTAGGTATAACATTGTACTATAATTAAATATTATATGTGTTAATAATAGTTTCTCTTTCCAGAGGACTTATCGCACTATCGTACTTGCGATTTTAATCATTTAATATTTTTCACACCAAATTAGATAAACAAAATTGGACTTTTATTACAAGTACATATTGTGTATGAAATTTAAAATTTTCAAATGATCTCGACATACCTAGGGATTTCTCGTGGTACCCAGCTTGAAAACATCTCCGGGAAATAACGACACTGCAGTGTTATGCTATATCATGATATCACTTATAACGTTTGCTTTGAACAAAACAATTGAGATGAATTATTTTACATTGAATTAAAGCACAACTTTTAAACAAACCTAAACTGATGAATATTTATATTTTTGTTTTAAAAACTGACTAGCGTGAAAAAATACAACAATAGAAAAAAAGGGTATTTTTTTCATATTGTAACTGCTGTGTCCCTGCAGCTTTTATTTTTAAACTGGCGTCGAATTAAATCGATGTTAACAATAAAAACAATTTCTGTATCAGTCGTCCTGCAGCTCATAAAGTGTTTGTCATCCTTGAGTGTTTTATATTCAACGAGTTGTGACACACACTCAACGTGGTGGTGTACAATTACTTTGGTGCGGCATATATTATTTTATATATGAACGATGAGAGGGGTAATCGGGTAAGCAAAACATTAATTTCAACCAGGGTTTCACTCCCAATGAATCGGATTTCAAACGTATGAACGTATGAAAAAAAAACCATTAATATATAGTTGATACTACGTTTTATTTAAATTTTTAACACAATATAAGCAAACTTTGTATTTTTACTGAATGAAAAAAAAATAAAAATAACATAGAAAGTATAGAGTCCTATAATAATAATAATAATAATAGTAATAATAATAATAATAATAATAATATATTATATCCAATTAGTGTTACGGCTACATTCCGAACACAATAAATTTATATTACAGTCGCTTAAAATATTATTAAATTTATAATATTTATTATTAACCTATATAATAAATGTATACATATAATTATAATGTTAAAGAGTATACAATAATGTATAATACATATTGTATAAAGTTTGGAAATATTATTTTATTTACAGTTACAACATTTACTATTTTACAAATGGATATCGAGTATACAGCGTTGTCATTTTATAATTATATTTGTTCGGTTTGTAGTTTTGTACACAAAGGTTTATATAGTACACGTATTTATATTAATGTATACGCAATATCATAATAATAATTTGTCCAAAGTTGAACATTATATCGTAATATTGTATAGACGACAAACATACTTAAAGTCTTCAAACGTTTTTCAGTTGGATACTATTATTTTCTATTTTTCTAATAAGTATATTATAATATACCTGCTATCGAAATAATGGATTTCCGATTTGTATTTACTTATTACAGGATAATAATATGTAATATTTTAGTATTCATGCGTAATATTATTATAATATTATGTAATACTGAAATTCTAAAAACATTTATTTAAAATGGGGTTGGGGATTACGTTATCATATTATAAATATGTGATAATAATTTTTATCCAAAAATCTATCTCGGTGAAACTCGGTTCATTAACTGTTTATAAGTATTTACATAGATAAAGGTACATCGGAGTGGATGACCTTGAAATGGCCATGGGATGAAAAAGTGAAAAGACTTACATGGACTTCCGTTCGATATCTGCAACAGGACTGCGGGGTATTTCGTCGTCGTCAATGTCCATAAATTTCGTTAGTGTCAATATAATTTGACAGGGCGTAAGCGACATTGTACATACATTATACAAAAAAGCCATAAACTATTATTTTCTACATTTTTTTTTTTTTAAAAAGCTATTTTAAATTATTTCATTGATTTTTAACATGCACACACTTTTTAGGTACTGATATTCTAAATAAATTAAAAACATATAATAATATTAATATAAAATAGGAATCGTTTTTTTTTTCATCTGAAATGTTAAGTTTCATAAGAAAAATATTTTTTGTTGCCAAACATTTTATGGAGTGTGGAGTACATTTTTGCTTTTAACTTGAATTTTGAAGGAATTATTATTTGTCGCTTACACCTGTTAATTGGCACGCTAACACCTTAATTATTGTTAGATAGCGATTACACCGACCCATAATCGATTTATTTTACTCAAGGTGTATCCACCTTGATTTTACTATATCGATTACATAGCTTAGTCAGTAATCAACATATAGATAATCAGGTGACCGCAATCTGTGTAGGATTACGTCACTCCGTCGTTAATTTTAAAAAATGTGGTTCACGCCCTGTATCCTTCACACCACCGAATTATTATCACGGCGACCTACGGGTGGACGGTGGCAGGGACACTTTCGGCGCACTTTCAATCCGAGAACGACGTCTTGTCGGACCCGGGTGACGGCGATCGTGGTGAAGTCGCGGCCGGGTTCATGTGGTGCGACTGGTAAGTTATCGCGTGCGGGTGCACCGTGGTGAGGTGGTGCAGTTGCGGTTGCAGGTAATGGTGAATGGGCGCGGTGAGGAATCGCGGTGCCTGCTGATGGTGCTGCTGCTGTTGCTGCTGTTGCTGCTGGTGGTGATGGAAAGACGTCATTGCAGCAGCGGCTGTGCACACCGTGGCCGCGGCCGCGGACATGGGCGAGAATGCCGAGTGCGAGTCCATCAGCGACGGATGCGTCATGGCGGGAAGTTGATCGGACGAGCACATCTGCAATAAAATGCAACGCGTGCACCGTGATATTATTACCTATACTAGTGCGGTGTTTCCTTGGGGCGAAGGAGGGGGGGAGGTCTAGAAGCAGCCTATTATCACCCAACAGAAAGACGATGGAAGTTATTACAAGCATTATAGCGGCGTGGGGAGGGGGTGTTGTGGAGAAAAGTGGACGGCGGGGGTTAGGTTTCAATGTGAACTTTTTCAGTTTGCATTTTTCCTCGGCAATTAGCCCACTGTCGTGAATCGTTACATCGTAATCATTAAGATAGTAAAACTTATAATAGTTATATTATAGACGTTAATGTACATATACACAATCTATTGGTTTGTTATTGTATACTAATACAAATTTATTGTTTTGTAGCAAATATAGTAAATACACATTGTGTATATAATTCATTACTTTTTACCATATCAGAATTATCTTATCAATATTGATTAGTTAAATTTGGCCTTGTTGCGTTATTATGCAAACCAAAAAAAATGGACATTTTCAAAAATTAATTAGAAGAATATTGTGGGCGTGTAAGGTTTAAAAATACCTGCAAAAGGAGCGTTGAATAAATTACGATTTGGAGAAACACTGGTATATAATATAATAAGCCAAGTTCATAGACGGTATACTTGGAATATTCTAAAATTAATTTTTTCTTTGAATACAATATCGTTATTATTTATATTGATCTATGTACTATTTGTAAATTGGAAAGCTGAGATACATGATATAGCAGAGTAGATACGTGTGTTTTACTTTAACTATATGGCACAAATAGGAGGATAAATGACGCAGACTGAAACAAAAACAATATGCCACAGTGTGTATTTTATATTTTTAACGAAACAGTGTTAAGTCAGAAATGTAAAACCTAGAATGGCTAAGGAAAAAGTCGTTGAAATCGGTCGAAAGACTAGGGGGCAATAGGAGCGAATGGAGATAATAGCAGTCGAGAATCGAGCAATTTGAATAAAATTACGAAGAGAAATAGAGATGGTGAACTGACTTTATAGTAGAAGCCAAGAAAATAAGATTGTTAACAATATTATAATTATTAATTAGTTATAATAATTATAAAATAGAAATACCAGTTATGAAATTTTTTTTTCTAGGACGATAAATAAATACGACCGTTACCGGAGCACGTATATCATTTAACTACTGCTGAGTGCGATTAGTATAATAAAACATGATCGTACATTATGTGTGCAATGATATGCATAGGTACACATGAACCTATTTTACAACATGGCCGTCCATCGAAAGGGATCGTCCCTAAACACGTTTTGAACATCATTATACTAAGCGTTACGTATAACGACGATGAAAAAAAAACCGTGGGTAGCTACGCGTTCAAATGCACAGTTTTATATAGATACTACGTATGTACCTATATTAGAGGGTTTGAGAGGGGACCACTCGAGAACCCAACTACATTACAAATAATAATAATAATAATAATACATCATGTTGGAGTAGACGAACGCAAATTGTACTTTGAAATGGTACGGCGAGATATTAGCAAAAATAATTATATATGCATACCGGCCATCATACCATGATAATTTATAATTGATTATAAAAGTGTGTAGAAAGTACAGAGTATATGAAAAACGAGGCTGATTGTCAGTCGATAAAATAATTAAGTAAAATGCATTATTTTTATTTAGAATTTTAATATTTTGAAATTATATATTTTTCGTATTATAAACTATATTGATGTCATTTTGAAATTAATCAGTTTAAAATTGAATTATAAAAATTCATATGTACCTATCCTTATTACTATTTAATTTAAATTATTTGAGTATATAACAATCAATATGTTTAATACTATTTTTAAAATAATATTTATGCTGTTATATAGCCGCGATAGGTATTCTACATTGGTTTTAAAAGTATCAAGTAAATTTAATAAACGCATTAATTTAATTTATATTATATACATTACAAGTAATAAACTCTTTACTTATTCGTTTACTATATTATATTAAGTTAAATTTTTAGGGGTTCCCTAAAAATATTTTTATAACATCTCTGTAAATAATTTTCATTTAAAAATGTCATGCGACTAAAAATTATTAGATTTTATCTGACTACTGACGATAAAAGGAAATACATAAAGCTTTCAACGTGTTGTTAGAACGTTTAATATTTGACTTATAAAAGTTTTTTTTAAATAATTGATTTAAGCTTTGGAAACTATAGTCGCTAAAAACCTGGATGATGATCACCCGGGACCTAAGGCCGTCTTTGATCGCAGCACTTATCTGTACTCGTATCACCGTTATTAACCGATACACGTTGCACCAGGTGCCTATACAGTTGAAGTACAACTAGAACGATACAAGTGATACAGTGACGCATTTACAGGGTCATATACTCCTTTAGAAGGTTTTTAAAATTAAAAGTAATATCAACATGTAGATAATTTATTCAACATTGAAATCTCGAAGAAAACATTTTTAAAATGAGGAAGTTCCTAAATTAAAGTTAAAATTTTCCTACGATCGGCTCTTATCCGTATAATAATGAATCGCATATTAATTAAATGCAAATTGAAATTAAGATAGCAACAAATAAACAAAAACACCTAAAAAATCATATAGATTTGATAATCAAAATCAAAGCCTAGAAGTCTTATATTGTTATCATTCAAGTGTTATAATACTACTGCAGTGCTTACCATGAGTTCAATCGCGTGTAAGACATCGCCGTTGCACCTTTGAAGCACGGTCTCAATATCCACGCGTCTCTTATACGGGAAAACGCGCCTGAGTACGTCAACGGCCGACCGGCCGACAGAGTTGACGCCACCGGCGGCGGCGGCAGCGGCCGCGGCACTGGTCTCCAGGAAGCTGGTGAAGTTTGGATAGTTCGACGGCAAGCGGGAACGCTCGGGTTGTTCGGTCGGCGAACTAGAGTCTCTTCGTTTGGGCAGTGACAGGTTTTCCGGGGCGGCTTCATTGCTACTTTCGTTGCTATCCACCTGAAACGATTCATACACAATGGATACAGGGGATGATTGATGTTAAACGCATATCGTTTTGTAGTTCATATATATTTTCCAATAATCAGAATTAAAAAAAAAAAAAACACAAAATATAAGTGTAAAAAAAGAGTAAGATTCCTTAATGGATTAGGATAATATACGGTTTAAGGTAAAGTTTGAGACTAACACGAAACAAAAATTTCTCCTGAAAACATCCCTCAAAGTGTAGATTACGATTGGAAGTATGCGTATGTAAACATTATGTTTAATATGCGAGGATCACCACCATTGATTTCTATTGAAGATCACTGAGCGAGAAAATAATTTTAGATTGTCTCACAATTAAAAAACCTAGTTTTTTCAAGTCTAAGTAATAATATTTTAGTTAGAATAATGATTCAAGTGTTGCACACAGTATTTTGTGTAAAAGAATTTCGATACGGAGAGCACAATAGAGGTAACATTTCAAAATTTTTCTTTGTTTAAGATAATTATTCCGAACGATAGGAATTTTCAGTAAACGCGATTTAAATTAAATCTGATTTTGTTGCAATTAGACTAATAATAATTTTCACCTTGCATTTTACAACAACTAATAGTGATGTGATTTCATTTTCATAATTCTTTTTACCATTATTGCATTTTATTTTTAGGTTTATTAAAAGATATTTAAAGAAACTCTATTGATGTACTCTAAACTATTTCAAAATGATAGACTAATAATTTTCATTTGAACTACCGATCTTCCAACTTCTACAATAAAATAGTTTATCATAACTGAGGTTAGACGAAGGTCTAACAATAATTTACAATACAAATGCCAGTCAAATGCCGATCGTAATTTTTTACATTTTTAAATAGAATTGTTCCACGTCACTGTATAATTTCTTGCGTATGCTTATTATAGAAAGAAAAAAAATAGAAATTGAATACTTACAATAAAAAAAAAATAAATAAAAATATCATTATATTATTATATAGTTGCCAAAAAAGAAACTATTTCAACATCACAAAAACTCAGTACGGAAGAAATATTGTAATGACATATGCATGAATTCTGTAGCGTTTAGTTTTATTATATGCTAATCTCAATCCCAGAAAAATATAACGGATTATGTTGTATGGATTACGGCGTTGATAGCTGGAAAAGGCTAAATAACGGAACACCCTTAGAAGTCAGTCTTCATACACTCCATTCAAATGTCAAGATGTTACATTTCTTGAGCTAAGGTTTTTAGTCAGATGCGATATTATAATTAATTATGGGTGTGAAAAATATTGTCCTCATGAGTTAAAAAATTCAAAGCGAAAATGTTTACAAGCCCAATATTATAGTAAATATAAGTATAGAAATGTAAAGTCATATCTAATAGATCTAGCAGAGTATAACTATACCGACCTTGTGCAATCACGATTTCGATTATTTTTATAAGGACATTTGTTATCAAACATACATACCTCCGATCTTGTGGGGCTGTTAAACTTAGCGGCGAATTGTGTGGACGTCACTTGAGTCGGAGCGTTCGGCGATACGCTAGACGAACGGCTTCGTGTGTTTTGATCTTGTGTACCGATCGTCTGATCATGTTTTGCAGTTATTGATTCTTCTGAACTGAGACGCGCTCTCTTTTCATCTAAAATTTGACAAAATTTAAAATTATGTTACGTTTATCGATTTTATGTAACGAAAAGATATGCAATAATGGTCATTTAGTTACGCATGCGAATAGAACAAGAAATAAGAGGGCGCACTACGAGGATATATATAGTATTCACTTGAAAGTGTGAAAACCGTTCAGTGAAATAGGTTTTATGATTTTATTATTATACAAGATGGTTTTATTAATTAATTGATTTATTTATTTCCACTAAAATGCAAAATTTATTCATTAGCAGTATTCCGCTTGAACATATAATAATAATATTGTAATGTGTGATCGCGTTTAATCGACCACCACATCTATATTCTATAAAAACAAGTGTACAAGTGTATACAAATATTAAGTCAGTGCAGTTGAATAACAGTTAAATTTCAATAACTGCAAATTAATGTGTATAAAAATAATAAAGTAATAATAATTCACGAATCAATAATACCACGAACCCAATGGTTGTATTAAAGCACATAATATACATGTATGTATACAACACCATTGACGAATGGCAAAATAATAATAATACGTAACGTTTTACGGATATTATGCGCCGGTATATATAGCGGAAAAAAATGTTTAATAATGTTCAACGAAAATATTCAAGTGTATATAGACCATAAAATGCGCCAATTATTTTTTTACGGCTGAAAAAATAACACATTTACTAGAGGTGGTGCGAGGGAGTAAGGAAGTAAGGGAGAGAAGCATAGAGGGAGAAAGAGAGAGCTTATAAACATGCAGATAGGGGAGGGATTAATGTCTAGTATGGCGATAGCTCTAAAGCCCTGCAAACCCTTCACTTCACGAACGGGAATGGAGGGTGGAAGGCACATAAGTGTGCGACGAAGAGAGTCGAATACGAATAATCTCTATTAAAATCACCCGGATTTCGTTATTATTATTGAAACGTTTAATGCCTGCCCGTTGTTGTTGTTTCCAGTGTAACCGCATACAACAGATCGCTAATGGACCTTTATATATATTATATGGTACAATGTACGAATTGGAAAATTATACTCCACTCGCCCCCGCATAATAATAATGATATAAACAATAAATATTTAATACAATGACGGCTTATAACATAATATGTGCATGGTGGCTGCAGCAAGCGTCCACGCTGGGACACTTCACTCGAGCTGGTAGTCAGTTGTTAATTCGAAATTATATACACTCCCTCTGCTACGGTAATAATGATTTTATTTTTATATTATATTAACGATACACCCAACCACTAATCACCCAACTTCTGTGTCGTCTAGACTTTTTATTTTCATAATTCCGTTACATCGAATTTTGCGTTTAACAACACGTTTACACGCGTACAGGACGATTATAATTTTTAAAACAGTTTCTCGTTCGTAAACTATTCTCGAGCTAACTAAACTATATGGTTGAGTTCTATTACTGAATAGATTCCCGCCTCGAATTACTCAAGTGTCAATTAAAAAAAAAAAGTATCATCTAAGTTACAGTATTAATTACAGATTGTAGATAACTATTTTAAAAAAACTAAAGTATCATATACTATGTATAATATCGTAACCGTGGAATGTACTATGTACATTAAATAACATATTTTAATAATTTAATATGTTTATGTATTACATAATTATTATTACATAATACCTGGTAGGGTACTTTAGATTTATTTTCTATTACATGTTCAACAATTTAGTGAACACCGAATTTCTTGAAGAGGTTAAATTAGAATAAATCAACTTTTTTTTTTACAAACTAGTGGGTATTTAAATACACATTTATTGAAACATTTCATAATTTTAATAAATTCGGTATACGCAGACACAATACATTAATACAACATGTATATTTTTAAATAATAGCTCCTATTTTTAATGCCATGTTTTGATAGACTTTTTTTAAAGTTTTTTTGATGAATCAACTTTGAACTTTATGATTATAGATTTGGATTTGACTAGATAAAAGAAATTTCAATTTTAATAAAATAATTCATAAATAAATAAATAGATTATTGTATGATTATAAACTAAACATTTTGATAAATTTTTGATAAATAATTTATATTCTTATGTTATTCTTTTTTATTACATTATAAAAGAAATACGTAAAAATATTCAAAAAATGAACCAATAATCAATAATTAAAAATGGTTTCTTACATTTTTATGAACCGTAAAAATGCATTATTTATTAAAATTAAATTTTTTCCTATCCAGTCAAATTTAAATTTAAAATCAAGGTTGATACTCGTACATGAAAATTAATTATAAAAAAACAAAAAAAATATTGCCCCAGCTGATATTGATTGTATTAAAATTGGTAGAAGTTGATATTGAAGACTATTCCATACGAAACCGAATAATTCAGCGTACAGCAAAAACTGCCATACCGATTAATTTAGGATATTGAAAGAATTTACTATAATTACTATATGTATAAGCACACAGTGAAAGAATTTTTCCAAAATCGCATTTTTAAGGGTTGAAAAACTTTGGAATTGTATGTATATATTTTTTTACTTTATAGATTACGTATGAATAAAAACTCTTGACATTTATGAAATTTTTTTTTTTTTCATTTGTTTGATAATCATGACCAACAGTTATACTTTAAGGCTTACCAAACAAGGATTAACCAAACTAGGCTTTAAATAATGTAAGGTAGTAATCAATAGAAATATATTCCCCGACTAGGACTGTTTTGTGCGAAGCCAAGTTATTTAGCTATAGTATACATATTAATTATTATGAATGTATTAAGGATTAAATGTAAAGCAATAGTTTACTTGGGTTTTTTTATTTAATATAATAGGTAAACAATAATCAGTAAACAATAATAACATAATACAATTTATCGACGTTATTCTATTTTGTGATTGTACCTCTATGGCTATATGTAATTGATATATGTGTTTAAATTATTATTATTAATTATTTAATATTTTTTCTAATATAAAACATTTCAGATGTTCATTTTTAATGTATGTCAAGTAATAAAAAACTTTACCTACAGAAAAGTATGCCTCTTGAAACTTTATAAAATTGGCAATAAAAACAAAATGTAATTATGGAGTTATCAGAAATTGTTTCACAAAATTGCAACTATAATTTATTATTTCATTTTAATTGCACTGCGTACCGTTGCCTTCAAGTGCATAAGTAATAATTTTTATCAAATTTAAAGATATATAAAGCGGTAAAGTAGTCGTATGCACTCCTATTAAACTGCGATTTTTAACCCTAAATAACTGCTCTTTTAGTAAAAAAAAAAACATAACGCCACCCTTTGTACACTCAACCCCTCGAATAAGGTATATATATATATATATATACTGCAGACAACTCCCTCATCTTTTGTTTAAATTTACGTTTTTATTTGTTTATTTTAATATTTTAGTACTTATTATATAACATGTAATTTTAAATATATATATATATATAGGAAAAACAGAACTCTGTGAAGAATACAGTGGGTAAATAATGTGACTAAGTAAAATTCAAATGATATTATTGTTCTATCGCATAATATCAGACAAAATTTGAGTCTGTAAAAGCAATTACTCAGCTACCACTTTTTGCGAATCCTTTCCACCCCACGAATATGGCTGCTCAAGCGTTTAAACTTATAAGATAACATTGTGTAAAACAACGTCTTTGGAACATCATTCGTACAATGTTATCTGTTTAACAAAAAGTTTAAAGTGAGTTAAGGAGGGGAAAGAGGTTAATTGGTAGTTGTGTTTAAGTTGTATGTATGCGTTGTTTTATAATAACCTCTTAGCCACCATTGTGAACGTATACGCAGCGGCTTTTAATAAGAAACACCCTTCCTTAGTGTATTATTAATATATATAAGTACACCTATATCGCATACGCTTCAAACAATGGAGACGATTAGGGGTGAAGTTCGAAATCGTATATACTTAATAATAATGCAAGCAATTGAGGTCAAGAAGAATTCTGCGGCAATAAAAGAGGAATTCGGATAATGTTACTAGTGTCTGGTTATTATGTGTGCGGCTTGTGTATGTCCATATATAAATCATTGAAGCACAGTCATAAACAGGGGATGATTCCACGTCACCCTCGTTATATGGTAACTGCTCATATTATACGATTCAATTGGTAACATAAAATATTTCTTAGATGCGTCATTTAAATGTTGCATTGATTATACTAGTATTAATTTATTCAATGTACTTATATAGATTTTCAACATTATCACAAAAACAGATTAAATATTAATGAACGTGTCTTTACGTTGATGGATATAATTTTTTAATCTACATTATTTAAATTAAAACTTAATAACTTCGAGTAGAAAAATGTGATTGTTATCTATATAATTATTTATCGTTACTTAATATATATTGTAGGAAAAATAATAATTAAATTAGCATTTACCTGGACTTGATCTAGCTGCGGCCGAAGATGACGATGATGGTGGCGGATATATTAAGCCAAGCTCTCTTGCCTCGTTTTCCTCTTGAGCCTGTTGGCGCCTAAGAGCTACTTGGGCAGCCATAACTCTTTGTCTTTCTGCTATTAAAGTACATTTTGCGCACGCACAGTCCCTCCAGCGACAATACCGTTTATGACCCTGAAAATAAAATCACAATGATATATTATTTATTAACATAGCCAGCTCTTAAAGTTATAATTATAATAATTAAAACTGTAATATAGAATACAGAAAGTACATTGAGGATCGAAAAATAAATTTAAAACAATTCGTACTTGAAGTGTAATATAGTTTTTTTTTTTTTAATCAAATAACATTCAGTGTATTAAACTTTTTAAGTTAATAATAAATAATTGAGTTTTTAGTTCGCGAGGTAGTAATTATTTTTAAGCCTAATAGGTACAATGATAAAACTTATTACTATAAATTATTTATCTTGCATATTAAATTATAGATACACAATATTTAATAATATAGTGGTATACGACAATTTATAAGTTATAATGTAACTAACAATGAAATTGAATTGTTAGTTTAAAATATTATCAGTTTTAGACGACAATTTTGTCAGTATATAATATGTATAATAGTAATAATATAATGAGTAAAATAACATGACATATTTTACAAAAACTTTAACAGCTTTATTTGAATTAACTATTTACACGGTAGGAGATACTTGAAAATTACCAAACATATTTCCATATCATTTTGTAACCCTCTCTTTTTGTTTGGTAAAAAATTACTTCTTAATTAGTACTAAAAATTATTCATGTACCCCTGCGCATAATATACACATTTACATTATAATACTTGTGTTTTATTGCTATGTGCGTAATATTATCTAAAAAGATAATGGTATTAAAATATAAATGTACCTATTTAATTTTAGTTATAAATTAGTTAAATTATATTATATTATTAATTATTAATTATTATTTTATTATAATTATATAATTAATTATATTAATTATTATTATTAATTATATTATTAGTTAAATCACACTACATTAATGTATAACATTTTATAGATATTTTAATTAATTAACACTAGTGGATATATTTACATTATTTATAGATTTTAATGTACAATTTGAGAAAATGCAGTGGAACCTCGATAACTCAAACCTCTATAAGTCGAATTTTCAATAATTCGAAAGAAGGCCTTGGTCCCGGCCTTACAATATATATGTGTAATACATTTTCTCAATAATTCGAATTTTTCTATAAGTCGAAATATTTTTAGTCGAATTTTTGCTTATAACTCGAATTTATATAGTAATATACAAATAATATGTATGTCTTATACGTATGTACAATGTATATATGTATTAATAATAATAATATTATTATTAATAATATAACATGTACATTGTACATACCTTATGATAACTCGAAAGTTAAATAACCAACTGTATTATTATAAATAACGATAATCGTAATTGAAAACCGATTAATATTATCAATCTTTACATGATGCTTAAAAGGTACAGTTATAAATTCAACGATATAATACGATATAATGTCTATATCGCCGATAAATTACGTCTTTCTACTACATTTATTGTATTTGTATTATTGGTAAAATTATACGTCGATTGAACTACAAAACGTATACGTAGATATTTAATACAATGCTGTCACAGCAAATGTCCAGTTTATCTTGTGATTTTGTGAAGTCAAGATGGAAAAACGTTATTTAAAGTCTCTGTCGGTGATAAAATAAATATTATTGACGGAGTGAAACGCAAAAAAAATATCGTGAGTGAATTCGGTATTCCTGCTAGTACCTTATCGACTATATTGAAGGATAAAGACAAAATTATAAAATGAAGTATTTGTGTTTTCAAATGAAAAAATATTTGGATAACTCGAATTTTTTTTTGGCACCATATCGATTCGAGTTATTGAGGTTCCACTGTAATTGCCAACGAATCTCATAAATTATACTTTTATATCACGCATTGTTAACATTTTGATTTTGAAGCTGAGTTACTAATTAAATTACTATTGCATTTTTATTTATTAAAACGATTGAAGATTTATTATAATACATATATGTATATTGTATACCAATTACATATAAATATTTAGCTATAAAAATTAAATTATATTTGAATTCAAATAATATTTTACTATTCATAATTTTATAACGTTAAGCATGCAAATGTTTCAATAATGCCTATTTATACCAAGTTGTTGAGAATAGAAAAAAAATAATTCCAGCGAAATTTCTATGATATTGATGTGAAATTTAAAATCGTCCGTTATAAAATGGTATTCGCTCCTACAGAGAGAATAAATTCTGAAAATGTCTCATTTTATGAAATATATTCAACATTTTTATTGTGACTACTTTGTTTTGTTTACGCGTTGAATAGAGTAGTTTATTACTACAAACGTAAAATACGTATATTATATATATACCACATAGGCACGTCGAAAAATTACTTTTCCTCAAAAATATTCCCGTAAGTTTTATAATACGTGCAGTATACCCACAATGGCTTCGACTTAACACGTACCCCAATAAGACGATAAACAAGTACAGTTCGATACAAATACGTGATCGCTATGACTGATGTACTACGAATCGTTCGAGATAATTGAACGCGAGATTCGTCGCACAGCGCGAACCGTTTTGATGTATCTATATTAACTATATATGTACTCAAATTACATTAATACTTTACTGACTAATTAATTCTTATATAGAACCATTTTATTTAAATGACTATATATTAGCCATATTTATAGGAAAAATGAGCAGTGTTAATATTACCTATGCAATGCAAAACATAAGCAATTCGTTGTATTTTTCGAAAACTATAGTTTATAACTTATAAATTGTACACACATCATATATCATAGGTATTTCATATACATTATACATTTTGATAACTCGTCGTGCATAATTTGTACAATATATTACTGCTAATATTTCGAAAAATGTAATCACAATAGGATTAGATGATGACTGATGGTGTTGGAATTGGAAATATTAAATTTACCATAATACCGTCGTGGCGTCGTGGAAACCATCTTGCAGGATAAGCGCATAAGTGTAAGACACCAAGGGTCGTACACGACTGTTTATGAAACAATTTCTCTACACCTACACGTCACTACTGCGGAACCTATTATGGACAGTTTTCCCTCTGTTTGAGAATCGATTTAACTACACTTATAATGCGCGATGCGAAAATCTTCAAAATTTCTTTTTTTTCTCCAATGACGAATAGGTAATTTCCATTTTGAATCACCGCGTGTACACGACATTCGTGGTTAAACGTCACTGGTAGCATACTGTTCCCAATAACGTATAAGAACATAATATTACCTCTGTACAACAACAATCAAAAGAAGATAATGATACATAACATGATGGTGAGGTTCGAAATCCCAAGTTCCACGGATAGTGGCGAAAAGGCACTTTGGTTGGTCTATACCATGGTATACTGTAATATACCGTGATAGCTCCGTAGGAATACCTCTATACAATGGTCTATACCAGTAGTCGAAGATATATATATATATATATATATATATATATATATATAAATGATAAAAAATGCACTTAAGTAAGTTATTATTCATAAACGTTTTCATTATAATATATGCCGAGTGTCGTTTTGTGTTATTATCAAATATTCATAAAATCGTAATGATTTATTATTTTTAACTGCGGTCTTAAATCGTCTGGCTTAAACACCTACGCTACAATGGAAACCACACTTAAGACAAACGAGATGGGTAAAATGTAGTATATTATATGTAAACGATAGATATGAAATATTAATATATTACAGACATTGTACGAGGGGGAGCCCGAAAAAAGAACCGTTATTACGACAACACGACCATAATAATTATTTATTAATGAATTAAGATCATATAATAGATATATCATATTATTATTAGGTACTTGTAATATGACTGACCTTTAGCGCGGACACAACACCGTGGTTCCTGCACCGGGCGCACTTGGGCGTCCGCTGGTACCTCTCAGACGCACGCTGCAAGAAGAACGCGGGCGACAGGCCTCCGAGTACCGCGGGATGCTGCGACATGAGAGCAGCGGTCATATCCACACCGCTGGGCAAACTCATCGTAACTGCCGGCGCCGCGACCAGTACCTACGCACCCGGGCCGAGATGACGGGCGCGCGAGTCCCTCGAGGGTGCGCCGCGCCCCGTCGTCGTCAAACGGGCGGCCGCGCTCCGCCCAACACCACGCAAAGTCCCGCCCGCCCGACGCCGGCACGCGTATACACGTACAACACTATAATATTATATAACAATATAATATTATATTATTGTATTACTATATACAAACATACATCTATAATATGCTCGTTTGTATTTTCAGAGAACAATAACACATACACACACACACACACACACACACATACACCTATGACCTATTCACACTTGCGAACCCGCCATACGCACACTGACACATAGACAAGTACACAGCCACACATAGACACACACAGTAATAATAATAATAATAATAATTTAAGGTGACTGTGTGTTCGTATATATGTATACATGTTGCAGGGTTAGTCGGCGGCGGGGTCCACGTCGAATCCGTGACCGCGTTTACCCAGCCAAACTCCACCCAGTTGCCCGGTGCACAGTAGAGCAGATATTTTATAGGTAGATACTCTATGCATTATATTATACTTACATAGGTATCTTGTTATGTGTGTATATATATATATATAGGCAGGTACGAATAATGTGTAATACATATTTATATATATATACATATATAATATGTATAAATGTGCAGACGACGAAGCGACAACCCGAATATAACCGTACAGTGCGGACTAAAGTATATCTATACGTATATATACATAAAAGTATACGTACACTTCAAAGATAAATATTATGTGGGCTACGTTGCTTTGGTCGGTATTATAATATATAGTGTATAAATGTATGTATAATATATACCGTTCGATTCCGATAAACTATATTACAACTATGCTCCGTCGACCGATCTCTTCTCGCGTTTACATCGACTATTATCATATGTATTGAACACAATATCATAATATAATACCATCACACAGTGTCATACGGTTTACATAATATATTCAAATTTCAATTATTGTATAGTATGTACCTATTACGTACGTAATATTGGGTATACCACTTCCACGTGGTACAACATAATATATAATAAATGTAATTTACAAAATATAATATAGTGCTTCTTCAACTGTTAGCTATTTATGTAATAAGGGGATAGGGGACATGAAATATTTGTGCACAACAATTTATAGTAATTATTGTAGTATATAATATATGATTTAGAAAAAAATGCTCTATTATCTTAACCAACAATTATACTATATATATATATATCTCAAGAAACAATAACAATTTTACATTAAAAGAGGTGAGCTACATCACTTAAAAATTTTAGGGGCACTTAATATTATAGTTTATAATTACTCTATTTCCATTACAATAATATATTAATATATATTACATATATTATAATATACAAATTATAAACTTATACATTTGTGTACATATAGGTAATATATTAGAAATATTTATTTATTCTTCATTCCAATGCACACGAATATAATATAATACGTGTGGTTAATATAATATATTATCGTGCGTATTTTGTATATTGTTTTTTCCCCAAAAATCGCCACCGCGCTGTCGATGACAACCGATTTATAGTTGACGCGACACGTGTGGTTTTTTTCATTTTTATTATCTTTATTTATATATAGTTTATATATATATAACGTTTGGAAATATCGCAAAGGGTTGTTCATGAACGTGACAAAAAGGGTCATTTTTCGGACACCCCCTTTACCACGAGTCCTTGACGTCAGCCACACAATCTGAACGCTAGATACCATAACAATAATATATTGTGATCGGACCCGGCAAATGGTCAAAAAATTCTAGTTTTATTATAATTTTTATTTTTTATTTTTATTTTTTGTCCGTTTCCTCGTCGCTGACAATAATATGTAAAATTATGCTGAAAGTTTTGGCGGACGAACAAATATGCCACTGACAGGTCGCCGGGTTTCGTCGAATTGTGTATGGATTTATAACTGTTGACTCGACGGTATTTGGCTTTTTTTTGTCCCATTCCAAAAAAAATAAAAATAAATATTATTCGAATGCTTTGCCGAATAGCACATAATACACATAACCACATATTAAGGTGTAATGGACGTATTTAATTGTACATGATGAAGTATGCGTTTCATATTACTACGAGTATATACGCGCGCCTTATATCAGATAACGATGTATTAAAGTATGTTATACACCCCAGAGAAGGATAGTAACTACATTAATCATTGCGGCTAGTATATTATTATTATTTCTAGTAGGTACACAGAGAATGGCCCGAAGGGACAAAGGATATCATGTTGGAAAACTACGAATACATATTAATAATTTATTTGTATCCAATATTAATAATGAATAATAATTATCAATGTCATATAATATATCAAATTTAATAAAAAAAAATACTGTACACATAAACTGTACACACTATATTTTCTCAGCATTGTACATAAGTTAATCAGTTGGTATTACAAAAAAAATACATCACCAAGCTACAAGTAAAAAAATGGCTAAATAAAAAAAAAATATATTTTCATGTATTTTGTACCTCGTTAGCGATTAGTAACTATAAAGTTTTGATATAATTTGTGACGCTAAGTAAAATTTTCAATTTAAGTGCATTTATTATTTATTATTAATATAATTTTAAATATATTTATTTAAAATGTTAAATAAGATAATACATCATTATAATAAGTAGCAGATATCAATGTATATAATACAATATGTAATATTAAATTGTATATGTATGTATAGGTACCCAGAAGAAGGAGGCAAGACAAGGCATCTTCCCCCTCCTCTGGACTTCAAATTTAATTTCAAATTTTTAACTTTTATCAAAAATATTGTATATAAATATTTCATTGGTATAATATCAATGATATTTACAGTAACAAATACAACAAAGCATTATTTTTTCATTGTGCTATAATATAGTTACCGATTGAATTTAGTAATTAATGATTTAAACAAAATCATGGTTATTATAGTAATAATGCTGATGCAATTAAGGAAATTATTAAATTTTATGGCGAAAAAATTCTTTGAGAAAAACTGATATCAAACATTCCACTTTTTTGTGAAACATGGAGATCTTCAAAGTATAAAAGTATCAGATTACTTTCTAAAAATGTATTTTAATATTTCTAAGTCTTTAGTCTTTATCTATTGGTTGTAAATGGTCTTATTAATTCGAGTACAAGATATCGTGTACTTTATATCTTTATCACTTTTTCTCAGTTTTGAATTTTTCATTTATAATTACAATGATAGTAATTGCCAAATACAGCACTATCATATAACCAGCCAATAATATTTTACAAGATGTATCAATAGAACTTTCTAAAGTTCGAGAATATGTAAAGGAATTGTTAGAAATGTTAGAAAACAATAAAATAAATGCAAATAAAATCTTTGATTTATTTATTGACTTACTGAAAATCTATAGTTTATCGTGATTTAGGTTGTACTATTACTTGTCCCAGAATTTCTGAAAAACAATCACACTGAAACAATTATCCATGTTAAACTCTCAAACACATGATCAAGTATTAATTTTTGTACCTTATCTCAAGTCAATAATTGAATCAATTGAAGAAATATTTAAAAAAGATAATAGTATTGATTTTCTTTAAAACATTTTCATCCAGCATTTTATTTAAAAATAAAAAACAGGAGTGTACTGAAAATATAACAATTTTTTATGATTTTATAAAATTTAAAACTTATTATTTAAAAATAAAAGTTGGTATAGTTTATGCCAAAAAAAAAGGCTTGCAAAATATTGATATTATAGATTTACTTGAATAGAGCAAAATAGTTTTCCCTAGTATTACAATTGCATTAGAAATGTTTCTATCATTACCAGCTATAAGTTGTACAACACTATAGCAGTAAGGATATTAACTAGTCCTTTACGAAGAGTGAAAACTTGGCGTTGGCTTAGGTCAACGACGATGACCGATTAAATGGGTTATGCATAAATATATGCTAAGTTTCCATCGTGAAAAAGTGTATAGTAGAAAGTAAAAATTATCAAACAGTTAATTAAAGTTAATTCAGTTTTTATTCAATAATGTACAAATAAAATTATAATAACATAAATATGATATATTTTCAGCAAGATAATATATTTTATTTTTTTAATAATGTACTTTTTGGTGTATGATTCCATTATGCCCCTCCTTAAAAAAATTTCTGCGGCCACCTATGTGTATGACTATGCATATATAATATAATATTTCTTGTTTAAAATCCTTATAGTTATTAATTATTATATTTTTAGAAAACAAAATAACAAAATATGTAATAATCAAACTTGGAACAAATATTCGGATAATTCAAAGAATTTCATTGACAATTCCAACTTCGTCTACGTTTAATACTCAATATTCATAAAATAACAAGCTGAAAAACTTTTTTTTATTAACTTCAAAAAAATACTCATGAAGACCTATGTATTTAATTTATAAGTCTTAATCTATTTTTAATTTGTAATCGGTTTAAATAGGTAAAATAATGTAAATGAATGTGGTGTACAAGCTGCAGTTCTTATGTATTTTAATTAATTTATTCTAAGATGTTTTTAGCAATACATTTAAAAACGTATACACTTGTTTGATAACTTTGGAGATCAATTGTCTGGAGGCTCTTTCCCCCGAGAATATAGCGGAATTTAATGACAAATCTCTTTGTGTACGTTGAAACATGATTACGATGAGTTGTTTGTTTTTGTTTGGCATATCATACCATATCATTTCATAGACGTGCTCCGCCAAACGTGTATGCTATAAAACAATTAAAATATTGTAAATCATTAAAAGAGTATAAATAACGTACTGATTTACTGGATATTTATCATCACAGAATATTCAAATGGTTTGTTTCATATTCCGAGTAAAGGGAGAAATTCATCGGACACGGATACTACTGCATATTATATAGTCAGCGCGCTTTGTGATGATGTGAATTTAACTCAATAGACAACAATTATCTCACGTCCTCTATTTGTCCAAATTTTATAAAGTAATTACTTCATCCTTTTTTGTTCAATAATAATATTGCATTCCATTTACCCGCGGTTTTCTATGCAATATTTTGAGAAGCATTATCTTTAAATGATTTATATACATATTTGATAATATAATTTTATAACTTATTAACGAATAACGATACCTCAATTCAAATATTTAAAATAGTGTGTATTATTAATTATATTAATTTATTATTACCTTGTAATTTATATATTTCATGTTACAATTTTAGATTCTGAGTGAAATGAAGAATGTATTGATTTTACCATGATGGATGTGCTTTTGTTAAAAGTATAATACATGTACAAGATTTCGAATTTAGTTGTATTACTCTGATGTATAAAAAATCTGATACTTTTCTGGAAGAAAATTTAGTCTTGGTAGTATTTGTAAGAGGTGATAATTTTTTTAATTTCTCTCTCGACATGTTTTCGTTTTGAGGCAGTATAGAATTATAAAACAATTTCAGAACATCCTGCATAATAATAAAGCCGTTTCAAACTTAATCGTTTTTTAGTACAATTTTTAATTTTTTAATTACTATTTCAATTTTACGATAGCTCATTATATGTAATTAATAAACAAATTCATACTGTTACATTTACTTTTCACTTTTGATACTTCTAACTTTATAATTCATTGCATTGAACTAAAATATTGTATGTTACAATAATCAGTTTTTACGTGTGTACTATCTATAGGTACTTAATAAAAATATATTACACGATGGAAATCGAACATCAGCTCACAACTAATCGATATTCAATATTTTCTTGACTTATGTTTCCTCAACCAAATATAAAAAGACTAAAATCTGTATGAAAACCCGAGAGCAAAATACATGATAGATTTTAAAATAATAAAAATGTATACCAGACTCAATATGACTTCTCCTATGTGACAGTGAAAAATAAATGGAGTCACATTAAACATAAACGAGCCAATATTTTTGACCTTGTATCCAAGAGATGCTTCCAACTGTTTGAAATTAATTCAATTAATACTACTTATGACTTATGTTTTATACAATTTAATTAAAATATAATTACTTTTGTTATATTGTAAATAAGAGTGGTAAAAACTAATTGCATGGTTACTAGTTCAATTAGAATGACCCATTTGAAGTACGATCTAAAATCGTCTACAAATCTAAAATAAAAATAACAATTATACAAAAATTAAAAAGTTAATACAACATAGTTTTTGGTCTGTTGCAGTAAAATGTTTTAGTATAATGATCTGATCTAAAACATAAATATGTAAATGGCAGGCGAGTTCAGTATTAAGAATATCTGTTATTGCCGACTTAACCGACAAAATAATTAAGATCTAAATGGATGCCAAGTTCTGTAGATAATCTTGAAATGTTTTGATAAGAACCTACAACATTCTAAAATACACCGAAAACACAATATCTGGTTTTTGTTGCTACAACAATATTTGTTATTTAAAAATATAACTTCTTAAATTTGAACAGACGAATTATTATTTACATAAAGCAGATAATTTAGAATAAATTGAAGCTCAAGATTTAACTTGGCTAGTGTTACATACTATACTATACATATTTCGTGTAAATATGTAAAATTATTTTACGAAATATGTAAAATATGTTTTATTCATGACAAATGAATTAAAATATGATAATATGTAATGTAAAATTAATTTTGCGTCCACTGAGATAATTTTCTGCGGGTGCCCCTGCATTAAAAAAAGAATCACTTAGAAAATATTTCAAATTGTAAAAATGTCTTTTTTTCTGATTTTTTCGTTTATATACACACCATATTTTAAATCTTCTAGAACTCTATATTATCATCTAAACGTTAGTTAGGTTTTTGATCTATATTTCAGTCTGCAGTTAATGGTAAAAATGCCGATTTGTAGATGCTAATGTCTTAATAACCAATTGAGTTGTATCTATGAAACTTGGGGTTCTAGCTAATCTAATAGAGTTTTTAATAAATAAACCACATTTCATGAGTTTATGTTAAATATATTTTGAACTATCGAGGGGTTAAAACTAAAAAGGGGTTCCAAATGGTTCGTTTAATATAACACACTGGCACACGGCTGCTGCGTCGCCAGTTCCAGGTGGCTTGAACTTGTCTTGACGCTCGCTTCCACGTGTCTCAATCAACAAATTATTAAATAAATTATTTTATTAAGTATGTATTTTAATGTGTTTTAACTTTTATTTAAATGCGTATTCTGTTTTTAAGGTTGTTGAAATTATATATAATTAATGGACTATCGTCCATTTACCGGCTTTGACCTTACAGAATAAAAAAAAAACATTTTTGATGTCATTAATCGAATATATTCCAGGAAAAATGATGTAAGTGAACACAAGAATACCTATAAGTATATAGAGAAAATTTCACTAAATATTTTTTAACTTAAAACATTATGATTACGCCCTCTGTGGACTATTATTGTGTACTATAATCATACTACAAATTATTATATACGACCAGATGGTGCACTTCATTCTCAAAAATATAAAAAAAAATCGGAGACCGCCTGAATTAAGTGTTATATATCCCAGTTCTAGCCAATCTACCCAACTAGTTTTTTTTTCTATTTATATAAGTGAACATTTTGTGAATTGTTGACATTTTGTTAACTTAAACTGTAGCAAATGTTACCCAGTTACGCCATACAGTACACATACCTTATAATTGTTTGATGATGACGGATACATTCAACAAAATGATATTGAAAATTGTTCTCCATTCTATGGTTATCGAACGCACTTTGAATTCCATTAAGTAGTATTCTAAACTGGTTCATTAATTCAGATAGGAACACCATACATCCGAAATTTAACGATATGGTCGAAGCGTATAAAAAAAAACTACATACGAATTGCACTACATAAATAATTCCATACACCTTCATTGTTTCAATTTTGATTATCTAAAACATACCACTTTTCATATTACTGCCTATAATAGCTAACTATGATTATAACTTATTTTTAGATCAATAAAATGTTATTTATAAGACGAAGATCTAATTTTATCTACGATAAAATAGGAAATAATTCTACGACTAAACAAAATGTATGTAGGTTTATTTCATAAAAAAAAGGTTTCGCTATTCTACTTTTTTTGAACTGCTAAATGAATAAAAATAAAAATACACAGTGTATACCAAAGATGTTAGGTAGTCGTTAAAATAAAATAATACCGTTTTAACTTTTATTGTTTACTAAGTGAAATTTACAACTATCCACAAAATTAATTTATTAATATAATTTTATTTTTTATTAATTTTTTAATCTAGAATTTATATAATCTATACAAAAAAAATGTATGGAAATCATAATAGATGGCTTTTCTTAAAAAATTAAATGCAGTGGCTTGAGTGATTTGAGGGAAGAACCAATCAGTGAAGGCACCATATAACATTATCATAATTTATAAATATGTAAATAGTATACATAAAAGTTCATACCTGCAACCTAGGTATTTTTAATTTTTATTTTTATTTATCCAAAAATAAAACAGTTCAAAATAATATATAAACGAAATCATATTTTTATTAAGTATACTATAAAAATACTGAATTCGTTCAGTTAAAAAGTTTTGCATGCATAAAAATTTTAAGTGAAATACATTTAGAACTGAAAAAAACCATAATTAAATATTTGTATTTTGTAACTAACTTTTTATTATATTTAATTTTAATACGCGTATATTATGCATTGAGTGACTTACCTTAGGCCAAATTAGTATAAAATGTGATCGGCTATCCAATGGTAATTCCCCATTGTCATTTATTGCTGAGAATAATGGTCCTAATGAGATGCTACATACTATAGTAATAATGAATATTACTGTATATTTAACCGTATGTAGATTATTTTTATAAGATGCGTTTGGATCCACTCCTCTTTTTTCTGACCATTGGATGAAATTGTTTTGTATAAGGTTGTAATTCGAGGTGATTGCATTGTTTTTTATAAGAAACAGTATGCAAATCAAAACGTAAAATAGTCCCACCAACATGTATTGAATTAGTTCCAAAACAAAAGTAAATTCTGTGAAATTGCCTTCTAAAATAACGCAGCCTGGAGCAAAAAAAACCTAATGATGAACAAAAATTATTTCAATTTATCATACGATTTAACCGAGTTCACATATGAATAAACATTAATTGCATGTACATTGTGTCATAAATTTTATGAGATTCACTTTTCAAGATCCACACTTATGGGAACACCATTTTTAACTCTTTAAATGAATATTAACGTATATTGTATATAGTTTATATAATAAATAGTTTTCAAATAATGTGTATAAACAGTATAAAATGAAATAAAATTGACGGTACATACATTATACGTAATTTTGAATCTATTGCACTATAGACATATTACAAATTTATAACGTTTAATATTAAAATAAGTAAATTCATTTTCCGATAAGAAAAATATTGATGTAAAAATATGTTATTACTATTTTGATAAACTGAAATAATTAAAAACAATTCACTTCCTGGGTGCACCCTTACCCTATAAAACATTAAAAATAATTCTATAAACCATAATTTTTGGTATCTACTTGCGTTAAAACTTTAAAATACCTACCTACATATTTTTAAACATTATAATGGTTTCATTGATCTCTAATAAATTATTAAATTTTAATACGATTTATAATTTGGTACAATACTTTTGAAATTAATAAATATATGAAGCAAATCATGAAAGATAACATTGGAATATATATTTCGTTTTATTAGTGGGGCATAAGCTGCAATGAGGGTTTTAGAAAAGCAATCAGTATAATAATTATTCTTATCGGCAAAATAGACAATAAATACTCACCATTACAAACCAATCAAAGATATAAACATATACCAACGGTCGTAGAATATGATCATATTTATGGCCAGTATTTATTGCGAAAGCTACTGTCATCAATGTTTGATAAAACTTTCTTTCGTAGTTTTTCTTTTTTATCGATATCGTGGTCATTTCAATGGTCGTAAATACTTAAAAGAAGAAAATTCACACAAATTGTCTAATATGTTTTTATAGTTCATAAGTTGTGAGATATGGATTTTAGCCACCGTGTTGTGGTAGGAGTTATTCGTTTTCACTCATTTGGACTATACTAACATAGTAGCTAGACTTGTGAATACTTATACTTTTTACAAATCGTAATATTCCAAAGAAACATTTATGCGTAGAGGTTATATAATTATATCAATATATTATGTAATACTAGAGTGTAATATTTCCATTGTATTCAATATTTAAAAATTTATAAATAATGACCGGTTCTTTGTTTTTTGCAAGTTGTCTTAAAAATATATCCTTCAAAATAGAACCCAAACATTTTTTAAATTATTAACACGTAAATTATTTATAAACATTTGGATTTTATAATTTACTCTAAAATAAAATCGAGAATTATTCATCGTAGTGAAAACAAAACAATAATTATTTAAAATGCATCATGAGATTATGAATAGACACAAACATAATAATATATACCTACAGTATATCAGTTGTGACGACCTTATAATATTATGATTTTTGGTGAAGTATGTTGATTTTCTTTTTAATTTAATATCTATAGGTATTAGGTAGCAATAAATAAATGTTGATTTATTGATTAAAGTCTGGGTGCAGATAAATATATACTGAGAAAACAATTTAATAGGACTAAAAGAGAAAAGTTTCTAAATAATTGTTTGACGTATTACACTTTCTTTGGGTTGAATAGATTAAACAAATTGTATAATTGAATAAAATAACTATAATAGAAGTAAGGAAATTAAGGTTAAGAGATAGATATTTAATATTTAAGTTTAGAGCAGGGTATTTATTATTTATAATAATTATGCCTCTAGGTTTTTTCAGAAATTATAATAAGGTTCCTTCAAGATGCCTCTTAGAAATAATCAATACTAATTTTAACGTACATGTTATGCAGCAAAGTTACTACTTACTACTGTTAAAATATGTATGAACTCAAATTATTGAAAGGATATAAATATACTCAAAAACTAAGTATAAATAAGAAAATGAAATGGCATATGTATACTATTCCACTAAGATAGACTACAAAAGTAGGTAATATACTAATATAAACATTATAATTATCTAGTCACTAGATTCTAGTCTTACCTAAAAGGCCGTGCGTGACATCATATATCCGAGCGTGAATATTTAACAGTAACAAAATCTTAGTTATATTTGTGGTTAAAACTTATAAATTTAAAAGAATAGTAAAAAAAAAACGGATAGGGGCTCGCTTTGCTGTACAGTAAAGGGTTTAGGGGTGGAATGGACCTCGTTCATAAGATGTTAGTCTAGAATAAGTACATTATATAATATATTATGTTATATTTGTATTGAAATATTATGTCAATATTTACTTTTCAAACGCTTATAAAAATAATTTTGCATATTGATCTCAATAATTTTTGAACGATCGTAAGAACAACTTCTGTGGAATCTTCTATTAAATTTTCAACTTTTTTGTACCAACCAAATTTTTTTTATCAACAATTATAAAAAAATAAATAAAAAATCGAATATTGCACATGCCTATAAATAGCTTACAAATCAGTAAAATATTTTGAAAAGAAAATACCAATCTAAACAACTGGTAAAAGTTTGAAGTTTCTATGACTTATACTTTTTGAATAATAATAAATATTTAAAATCATTTAAGGACAAATTGTTATTTTATGCAATTTCTGACGTTCATCAAATTTTTTTCTGATATACCGATAGAAATTTATTTATAGTTATTTGAAGAAAATATTAGATAGATACTTCATAAAAAAAACTTCCAAAAATCGAAAAATTAAATTGTCTATAAATAAGTCAAAATAGGTCAAAATACTTTGAAAACTTAACCACCTATAGATAACGTCAATATAAACATTTGGTAAACATTTCAAGTGTTTGTGACTTATATTTTTTGAATTATAACAAATATTTAAAATCGTTTGAGGAAAAAATCACTATTTTATGCAATTTCGTAAAAATTAAAATTTCAAACAGTCATAAAATTTTTTCCTTGAAGTCCGGTAGAAATGTATTTATAGATTTTTGAAGAGTAGCTTATGGATATTATATTATGGAGCTTATAGTACCTAGTGTTAAAATTTTGAACCTTAAGTATAAACAGAATAAATTTTATGAATTTTAATCTACAAAATAACTTGCAAATTAGCATGATTTTGACACATTTTATACAAATTTGATATTTATGGGATTATAAAAAAAATTTGAGTTAAACGATCACCAATATTTTTAGTTACGATAAGTATAACTTATAATAAACATTGTATTACTATCAAGAATTTTTGGACAATCAAATAAATGTTATAGATACTTCAAAAAAAAAAACTTACAAATATCGAAAATTTAAATTGTCTATAAATAAGTCAAAGTATGTCAAAATACTTTGAAAATTTAACCATGTATAGAAAAAGCTAATATAAAGATTTGGTGAAAATTGCAAATGTTTACGATTTTTTGTTTTTGAATTAGAGCTTTTTAAAAATTGTATTTTGTCAAAACGTGATTTTGTGTAAAATTTCCCGTTTTTTCGTAATTTTTTTATCGTTTTTTCGACGTTTTTAAAAAGTATTGAAAAACTTGCATTTTTGACTTACCCAAGTATCATCCATATTCACTTTCCTTTTAGAAAAGTTGTTGTTTAAGAAAATCGAAGCATTTTAAATTAAAATACTTTGCTGTACAGTTGGGAGTGGAGTGTACATCGTTTATAGGATAGGTCATTATTACAATGGATTTGTTAAATT
The DNA here is from genome assembly GCA_025469195.1 of Chaitophorus viminalis. Classification (NCBI taxonomy): domain Eukaryota; kingdom Metazoa; phylum Arthropoda; class Insecta; order Hemiptera; family Aphididae; genus Chaitophorus; species Chaitophorus viminalis. The sequence goes on from JAIPRK010001842.1 coordinate 39,797, forward strand.
TGAATACAATGATAGATATCATTGTATACGAATAACAATTCTGAACGGAGTTAATATGTTTGTCTAAAATGTGTATATAATAATATAGTATTTTATATTTAAATTGAATTAAAATGCAATTTCGTAAAAATTTAAATTTAAAACAGTCATAAAATTTTTCCTCTTAAGTCTGGTAGAATTTTTTTTATATATTTTTGAAGGTAAG